>CM055746.1:12597400-12820148 GCA_029465975.1 Dallia pectoralis | reverse complement strand
TATGGTGGTTTTATGGATCCCTCGGAAAGCAGCCCATTAGGTTGCTGAGAAAGTCCTCCGACGGTTCGAGATAAACAACGTTCCTTTCTGAGGCGTTTTTATTGTATAAGTGTCTGGAGAAACAACGTGTGTTTTTGTTTCCTCTGTCATGTGCGGATGTTGGGGGACTGCTGGTGTTCTGCGTGCGTGCGCGCGTTGCCATGCTCCATTCCCCCGTATTCACTTTCATCAAAGGAGACACTTTAAAACTCAACCCACAAGATCGAACGGCGCTTTGAAGCTTGAAGTCTTGATACTGGATTGAAATGCCTGAGCACAAACTGAATGCATATCTTCAAATAAGAATAAATGAAAGAAATTCCATCTTGAAATCAACAGCGGGAAATCCAACAGAATAAATAAAGCTCAACACAGTTTGTGTGAGGACTGCACAGCCCCCCACCACCCCACCCCGCCCCCCCTTACGCTGAATCTGTCCTTCTGATAATAAGGACTGGTGCTTTGAGGTCCCCGTATTCACACAGATACATGTAGGGCAGCACCTCACACAACAACCCAACTGTAGAATCGCAGTCCCATGTGTTGGTGTGTGTGTGCCTATGTGTGCCTATGTGTGCCTATGTGTGCCTATGTGTGCCCGGGTAAATAGTTTTGTTTCTGCATATTTGTGTGTGTGTTCTTGTGCCATATAGTGGGATATACAGTACCCATAAATAATTTGGACACACTTACTCATTCAAGTCCAAACTGTTGACGTGTATTGTATATTAACGTGTGGTTTTTGTATAGTCATGAATGTGTCCATATATACTGTGTGTGTGTGTGTGTGTGTTATGAATGTTCACAGCACACGCATGTCACTGTGTTTAACGAAAAACCCACGAGGGAGTTAGGTTGTTGGAAATCTATGTGCTCTGTACATTACAAGAGGGCTGCCAAATGTTCCCTTTGAACTACGCCCACACACTTCCCAGCCTCTATTTCCAGTCTCAGAAATCGGTCAGAATTGAGACCACAGAGAAAGAATGGTGGGTGTTTGTGAGCAGATTGTCTGTTCTGTGATCATCAATCTTCCTTTAGTCATAAAGGGTGGCGACTGCGGGCCTCTGTATCTTTCCTATAGAAGCTATCAAAGGAAATGTATTTAACTCCTCATTAGCACAGGTCATTTACGGTCAGAGACTGTCCTGTTCGCAAGTTCTGACGATTAATTTTCACCACCCAGATCAAAAAGTCATCTTTCTTTTGTGTCTGCGTGTCCGTATTTATCTGTCTCAGTGTGTCTGTCTGTCTGTGTCAGTGTCTGTCGCTCTCACACAGTGTGTGTCCGTCTGTCTCAGTGTGTGTCCGTCTGTCTCAGTGTGTGTCCGTCTGTCTCAGTGTGTGTCCGTCTGTCTCAGTGTGTGTCCGTCTGTCTCAGTGTGTGTCGCTCTGTCTCAGTGTGTGTCCATCTGTCTCAGTGTGTGTCCGTCTGTCTCAGTGTGTGTCCGTCTGTCTCAGTGTGTGTCCGTCTGTCTCAGTGTGTGTCCGTCTGTCTCAGTGTGTGTCCGTCTGTCTCAGTGTGTGTCCGTCTGTCTCAGTGTGTGTCCGTCTGTCTCAGTGTGTGTCCGTCTGTCTCAGTGTGTCCCCGTCTGTCTCAGTGTGTCCCCGTCTGTCTCAGTGTGTGTCCGTCTGTCTCAGTGTGTGTCGCTCTGTCTCAGTGTGTGTCTGTCGCTCTGTCTCAGTGTGTGTCTGTCGCTCTGTCTCAGAGTGTGTCTGTCGCTCTGTCTCAGTGTGTGTCTGTCGCTCTGTCTTAGTGTGTGTCTGTCGCTCTGTCTCAGTGTGTGTCTGTCGCTCTGTCTCAGTCTGTGTCTGTCTGTCTTTCAGTCTGTGCGCCGTGTTCATTGGTCATTTTGAAAATGTTAATGTGGTGTGTGAGCCAATCTGTTTCTTGGTGTGTGTGTGTGTTTTGAGGGTGTGCATCTATGCGGATCTGTATGTTTAATAATCAGTGTTAATAGCTTGTAAAGCAGAGTCTCTGCTGCATTTCTGTTGCGGACCGGTTCACAGCCCCTCTCGTCACTGAACGCACCATCTGTCCGTGTGATTTACATAACCCAGAGAACCCCAGCGGGCCCAATGTGGGCCAGCCATTTACATGTCTGCAGTGCCAGGATTAAATCTGTATCTGGAGACTAATATCTCTCCGGCGGCACCAGCTCTGGGAGCAGCTATCCCTTCCACTGCAGCTTGCATGCCCTCCGACTGCCAAGTGGGAAGCCCCAGTCTTCGGCCAGCGTCGCCCCGGCGTTTGTTACATAAGCTTGCTTCCGGGTCGCCACGGTCTATGTGTTCCATTGGACGCCGTGAACATGAATTGGAGTCAGGTGCGGTGGAGTTAATAGGCTTGCCGGAGACTTGAAGAGTCAACAAAGCTCTGTGAGTTAATGTGCGGTTTGTAGCTCAGAGGAATGATGCAGCATGAAATCACACAGACAACCTGGATTTGATATTTGGTTGGTGCCACAAATGCATCACCACAAGGTGTCCTTAACTAACTGCAGGTGTGTGAGTGATATCCAGGAACACAAAGAAAACCAAGCATGGCAGTGTTAGCCTGTTAAAATGTTTCCTCTTTTTATTTCAAAACCAGAGCCCTCAAAGAAGAAACCTTTAGCGTCTGACTCATGAACTTAAAACTCGACCCAGCTCTCCAGAGGGCCTGATTGGCTCAGCCAGAAGCCTATTAGGCTTCTGATTGGCCAAACGGGTGAATCAGGGGACCTCCGCTCATTTCTGCCCGAGGAGGTCCTGACATCAGGTCTAAAGTAAGCTCCGTTCCCAGGAGGATGGGCTTCAGACCAATTCCACCACCTCCTTGACCCAGACCAGGTTGACTGAGGAGAGAACAGGAAAAAAGCCTGGTAGCAAGGCCGGGACTCAAATATTGTATTCAGCCACTAGCGGGTTTAAAACCTTTCAGCATGCATACATTAGAACCAGGGCTGTCAAAGTGAATGCACTAACAAGTGCGATCAATTGAAAATATTGTGTAAATGCTTTTGTCGCCGGTGACACATTTCATATTTTTTTGCCTCAGAGGCATCCATAGTTTGACTTTATGAGGAGCTGTCGAGATTGCAGAACTCACACACACTGATTATTCGCCGGTAACTTTATTGGTGCTGTACTATATCAATATATCGTCAGAGAGTAGGCATTCATGTCGTGAATCGTGTTTACTCGGCACCAGTTTAACAGCATCCGCCTGATAATATATAATTCAGAAGGCTGCACATCAACGGATGTGTGGAAATTGGAATATCTCCGTGCGTCTTGTTGTCGTTGGCGTGTTAATCAATAGAACAACATGAGAAGGCAGAACTATGGGATCACAGGCCAGAAACCTTTGATTTAGATAAACACGTGCTACGTATAGACGTGGCTAGTTATTGTGGTAAATTATAGACTGACTTTGTATGTATATTATACCAAACTAAGTCAAGCATTGTTCATACCTTGCATTATAAACACATATTATTTAACATAATGCACAGCTTTCGGAAAAAAAGTGTGTATTAAACAAACACAATCTAAATCTACAATTAATCGCGATTAACTAGAAGATTACATTTATCGCGATTTATTGTTTTACTCGGGAGACAACACCTGTTATGATACTATAATGTTAGTCGCGGTGCGTGCAGGGTACATATTGCGAATCTTATCTCTGGTCAAGTACAGTTCATCATCAGTGGGGAAGAGTCCACCAGCAGTGCTGCATTCCATCCTGGCACTTAAATGATTCAAGTTAAACAGGGTCAATTTGTCCCAGTTTTCCTGGGCTTTAATCGAGGGATGACAGAAAGCTAACGTTGGGAAGCAGCAGACGCCTTGACCCCTGTGGACTGGTTGTGCGCTGCATTGGCTGTTCTGCCACTCCTTTGGAGGAGGCAGTCGAGTTACCCAGAGCCCAGGCTGACAGGGAAGCGTGAATGGATCGACCGGAGCCCAACCGCTCCCCCTGTGAACGCTTTCTCCAACGGCTAAACAGAGCCTGAGATAATCGAACAGGACACCAAGACCGGGCCATCAGATCAGATGTGACTCGCCTGGTCGACTGTAGAGATTTACTGATGCTCTTATTGTGCCATCCGTATCGACATGGGCCGGGTCGTGGAATGCCCACATCGTCACCCAGGCGACGGTTTGAGTAGATCTGTGGGATCAGAAAGAATCATTCACTGAGACAGAGGGCTTGACTAAAGAGACGTTCCTAATGTTTTGAAGAATCTGCTCTTTCATAAAAATATTTTCCCCCTATAAAAAACATACAATTCATGCCGATTATTTACTGATTTATGTTTTTTGGTCCAACAGCCTTGAGATGAACAAGAAATGGCACATTTTCTGGAATGGTTCTTTTTTAAATGACATATTCAAAAGAATACACACTGCTTATCAGCTACCACCACGCAAATGGCTGCATGCTTTGGTTGGTTTTGATCTCAAACTCGAATTACAGTTCAAAGCAATTCCTTTTAGTGAAGAGGCTGGCAGAAAAAATAAAAAATGTCATCAAACTGGAACTTATGAAGAATGGATACTACGTACTGGATACTATGGATATTACATGACTCGGCGTGATCTGCCAATTACATTTGCGGTGTCAACTGAAGCGCCAAAACAGTTTGGAGAAAAATAGGTAAACAGATGACATCCATGACGCATTGATACTTTGTTGTAAACCAAATATTATTTGACTTGTATGCAGCATTCTAAACGTTTCAACGCCCAAGCAATGGTTTGGAGTTCAAAGGGTATTCCAAAGCCGTGAGATTCAAATGTCGCTTCCTTAGAAAATATGTCCAGCTGACCTAAAATAAAACTGATTGATCTGAGGGGAAGCGATTAAAGTAAGCAGTACGTCAAAACAGCTTGAAGTCATTTTAACCTAGAAGAGGGGTGGCGGGGGGGGCTGTAGCTCTCTAAATGGAGCATGTAGCGCCATCGTATCGTTTCCTCTCCATCCTATTTATCCGGTCTGAACTGGCTCTTATCTCCCTCACAGCAGCTCAGGTCATTGGACGGGAGTGAGATGCTCTGTCCTCATGACGATCATCCGTGGAGACGTTTGCAGGCCCCGATGAGCTAAGAATGCAATTTTGTGACTTTTTAATTTGATTTTAATTGTTTGTCAGCATCAAACCGTTGTCTGCTTTTGTGACACATTCAAATGATCTTCGGTTAAAAACAAAATGCTTCTCTGGGACATTGTGAGAACAGAAGAGCTCGTCGAGCCAGAGGTAGTCTGTTTTCTTGATTACATTTTACTGCAAATGTCCTCATTGTAAGTGTGTTTAAAACATTTACGTTTGATGACGTCATAGGGGGGAAAGTGTAGTGCCCCTACACTACACTTTCCCCGGCCATAGTGCCCCTTGGCACAGTGTGATGTGCGCTTAATTAAAAAGAAAAGCAAATACAGACTCTTGATCTTTTCATTGTCACCATTTTAATTAGAGGGTAGAATGACTGCGCGTTCGTCTGTGTGGCCAATTGGCCGTAAGGCATGGATTCGCTAATGAGATAGCGGTAATTTGTTGTCTGCGCCGCAAAAACAATCAGTCAGAGAATGTACCATGAGAGACAAATTCCAAGAGCTTCCCGTCCTGCGACCCTGATTACTGAACTGACCAGTGAAAAGCAATTATATTTGGTTTATATGTAGGGGGCTATTACACTCTCATTAATGATTGGGTTTTCGGTTAGGCGGTGGCCAGCGAGGACTTAAATATGCCTGTCCATGCCTGTCCATTAATCCCACACTTTACCCACACTTCAAGGACATCTATCAATGGCAAATTACTTTTAATAAGTTCGTATTTGTTTTAATCTTTCAATAATTCTAAGTGATTCGAGTTTATCTGTGTCATCAATTATCTCGCTGCGAAATGCAAACGCAATCCCAGCTAGTTATTTTGTTAAATTGCAATATTTCACGGACACTCCGATAGGAATCTTATTAGTCGGGCATTTCTGTGTGTGTGTCCCGAATTGAAGAGAATATTGATCTGTGTGAGAGGGCTGAGGCCGTTATTTATGACCATATCGCCGAGCTCTGGATCTCCCGCCCATCTCTTTATGAATCATTTAAATCAATATCGCTGTTATGCCTTTGTTCCATTTGATGCATATTTTAAGCATGTGATGTATTCATTTTCACATATATCTCTATTGTGCGAGCCACCCCCCACACTACCATTCCATTGCCTACAGCCAATCACAATCCATCTGCGTCGCGGTCGAAACGGGCGGCTGTGGCAGAACAGCCCACTCCCGTTATACTAAAGGTGCTGGTTGTCTTTCAGCTGGATCAAATTTGACAGATCAAAAAAATAAAATGTATTTCACGTAACTGTTTGTAGTTTTTACATTCAATGTTGTTACACAGGGTGTGTGTTGAGAAGTGAGGTTTGTGGTACTGAACATTCCTGCTCCAACCTTCTGAAGGTTTAAGATCTTTTATTTAACCTTTATTTAACCAGGTAGGCCGATTGAGAGAAATGTCTCATTTTGCAACGGCGACCTGGGGAGAAGCTGTGGTTTGAACACAGGACATCATGCACACAATGCAGGCACTCTAATCCTGAGCGACCAACAACTGGTTTTGTTTTTAGAAGAGACTACAAACAACACACAGCTACCATCGGCCTACACAAAGAGTATTTGCTATGAATTTGTCTGTGTCGGCAGACACATTAATGAGATTGAATTGGTTGCTTTGGTATTGCCGGGTGTCATTAACTCGAGGTCGACACAACAAAAAGTAAGCTTTAAAAAAAATAATAATCTGAATGCTTAATTCCCTGCCTCTACCATCATTAGATTAAGAGCTGGCTTACAAGCTACCCCTGCTTGATCATGAGCTTGGCGATTTGGTTTTGTTGTTAAGAAAGGGGAAGAAATAGGCTTGTTTGAAAAACAGTTGGTGTGTTTTTGACATTGACTCTAGTCATTCAGGCTCTGGTGTAGTTCCACCTTAACTACTGTTCATTAGTGGTATGGTCAGAGGCAGCTGAGAAAAGTTATTGTGTCTGCAGCAGACTCAGTGCCAAGACCTTAACACTCACTGAGATCAAATCATCAATATGTATTCGTACTTTCTGGTTGAAACGAGGCTTTTAGTTTCCCTTGTGGTTTCTATCAAACATTATTAAAAATGTGTATTCCAAACACATATTAAAAAGGCATGACACTCATTCACCACACAAGATGGGGTTCCTTCACAGCTCAGATTTTCCCAAATATTCACAACAACGCAGAGAGGCATGATTGCAGGAATTTATTTCATTTTTTTTTAAAACATCAAAATTGCACGTACTCTGGTGAGCCAAAACTTTATAACGACTAAAATGTGAAGCGAATAACGTTGACAACTTCCTAAAAAGGGCGCATGTCAACATCTGGGTACATTTGATGGTATAAGCGAACAGTCAGTACCCATAGTCAACAAGTTGGATGTAGGATAAAAGGGCAGACGTAAAGACCTGAGGGACTTGATGAGTGGGACCAGGATGCATTGTGGGAACACAACAGGCCAGTGGAGGGAGTGAGATACTCTGGGCGTTGTTCTGCTGCTAAACCCTGGGTCTGGGCATTCATTTGGATGTCAATTTGACACGTGCCATCTATCTAAACATGGTTGCAGACCAGTACACCACTTCATGACAATGGTATTCCTTAATGGCAGTAGCATCTTTTAGCAGGATGAAGCACCCTGCCACACTGTTCAGGAATGGTTAGAGGAACATGATGAAGAGTTCAAGCTGCTGCCCTTGCCTCCAAATTCCCTAGATCTTAACACGATTGAGCATCTGTATGGGATGTGCTGGACCAACAAGTCTGATCCACGCGGCTCCACCTCTCAACTTACAGAACCTAAAGGATCTGCTGGTAATGTCTAGGTGCCACATACCACCGGATACCTTTAGGGGTCTTGAAGAGTCCATGCCTTTGTGGGTCAGTGCTGTTTTGGCAGAATCTGGAAGTCCAACAGCATATTAGGCATCTGATCATAATGTTTTGGCTCGTACAGTGCATACCGGAGTACACAATTTTCAGCAACCCCTTTTGGTTCAACAACACTTGTTTTACAACCAGTGTCCCAATTCCCAGAATGCATCTTTCGTTCTGAACCTAACCCGATTAATTTCCATAAGCCCTATTGCAACATGTAGCGTAAACATAAGTCCTAAGCGTAAATAGCCTGTTTTATTATATTTGTAAGAATTCTTAATCCTCAAAAGTATAGTAAATAACTGAACACGCATCGACAACACATTTGTTGTTTTGTTCATCTGGCCGTACGTTATTGTTGAATTGTACATTTTTTATTTAAAACAATCTATAGGTTTTTTGTTATTTGTCATGTTTTCTGGGATGAATAGCTGCTGCATTGGTACAAACTAGATTGGGGGGGGGACTCATAAGCAGGTGTGTTGTTAATGGATTCCTATCAAATGCCTGGGGCTTTCCCGACTAAGGAACTGTATGGTCTATATGTCTCCAATATGGAAACGGTATAGGAAAAATGCTTTTGAATTTGCCAATAGTGCTTATGGCAAAAGTTGGTTACACTTTGACAGGTAAGTGGTCGGATGATTCAGTTGGAGGAGTGATTCGCGTTTGACACCGTTGTCAAGGTATCTCCGGACTGGTCCATTCCGTTGTATAGATCGACCCCCCCTCCACCCACTGCGGATGGTAGATTCCAAGCTCGCGCGGGTGGGCGCGCGTTGCGGAGCGGCAGCATATAGGTTTCCTCATGACTCGCGTGCGTTTGTTTACCTGGGAAGGCGACGTCTATTTACTGTCCTAACGGTAGCCAGTCTCACGTCATTATGTTATGCCCAGTCATCTGTGTGCGGGTTGTGGGTAGAGAAACAACTTTATAATTTAAACGCGTATTATAGGCGTTTTTTTCATTCAGGCTCGTTAAAAAGATGACTTCAAGGAAAACAACGAGGCGAAACAACTACTGAGGAGTCAGGACAGGACCGCGTGTGCTGCCCAGGGCAGTGACGTTTTGGTGAAGTTATAGCGAAGTTATTGTGACGTTATAGAGAAGTTATTGTGACGTTATAGAGAAGTTATAGTGACGCTGTGACAGAACGATGCTGTGAAACCGAGCACGTACTTCTCGAAGGTAAGGAGGACTTTTATACTGTATACGCATATCGATAACAGTCTCCCGAGGGGACGGACAGCATTCGTAGTGTCTAATGTATAGTAATGTGCGGTCTGTACGTGCACGTTGTAGTCTGGTCGTCTGGCGCTGATGATATGACAGATTATTGTGTAGCATTGCGTTATGCACTTGAATGCCGCACCCCTGTCACCTATGTAGACACCCAGACATCCGTAATGAGTGCATCTTCTACCCCCGTGTTGGTGTGAATGGGCTGGGCGTCCACCACACCAGACCATGCATGGTCTCGTCGCGATAACTACACATACATTTTAATATTTAAGTCATCTCGGCATACGTATACATGTTTAACATTAAAGTACACATTATTGCAATTAATCTGAACATATGTATGTAGCGGCACGAGGCTCGGCTATATTGACCATATGTATTCTTGAGTTCTTGTCATGTGGATGTGGATGTGTTTGTGATGCATGCAGCGTTCTTGCACCAGAATCATGAAGTCGCCACGCTATTGACCAAGGTCGCAGCATTCGAAGTCTCCCAATGCAATTTAATCTTTCCACTTAATATCGCATAGATATTGATTGCAAACCGCCCACAATAATTTCACGACTTTATTTACCATCTCTTCCCGGAAACATAATCCCCCCTCTCCACGGCCATTCATTAGTTACTAGTAGCCATGGCAGATGCAGTTCGGTTTCGCTGAATGGTAACAGTAGCCCCCCGTCACGTGATCGCTGAACGAGGTGAAGGTGCTCTCTTGTCAATGCCTGTTTGTTTCCCATCGATCGTTGAGCTAATTTCCAGGAAGTTCTTAAAAGGAACCAAGCTCCAATTAAAATTCCAGCGTGTCTTAACCCAGTGGGCACCTTGACGTCAATTTGACATCAATTTGACGTCAAGCTTTGATGTCAAATTAACGTCACGAGGTAGGTCAAAAATGAAAGTTGGATTGACGTCAAAGTCGGGATGTCAAAATCTTGCTCTCGATGTCATTTTGACGTAATTTTGATGCCATTTTGACCTCATTTTGATGCCATTTTGACCTCATTTTGATGCCATTTTGACCTCATTTTGATGCCATTTTGACCTCATTTTAATTTATTGACATATTTTTATATAATTTCAATGTTAAGCATCACTCAATTTCAACATAAATGTACAATGACTGACAACACACACATACTTTGATCTTAGATCTGATATGTATTTTTTATTTTATAAAGGCATCTTCAAACATATAATATAACATATATGGAACATAATAAACCCTGTTTGAGTCATAAATTTACAATTAGGGCAGTGTATCCTTAGTCGTAGTTCAACGTAATACTTCAGGTTCTAGCAATATGGCCCTTTGTCCCTTGATCTACTTTCACAGTGAATTTGTTGCTAAAGTTATTCTCTATGAAAAACAGTGGGGGAAATGTTGGGTGAAAACAACAAACAAGTGGTAGTACATCATCTGAAAGTACTTGTTCCTAAAGACTGGCAGTCATTTAGCAAACATACAGTGTGTAATACAGTGTTGATGATGGTATGTGGGATGGAGGCCAGAGTAGGGTACCCAATCTCCAGACACACACTGGCGATGTTCCTTACACCCTGCAAGAATCTGGCGTGTAGAGCAGCCTCGGTAATGTCGAGCACCTCAGGGCTGTAGACACTACCGTTGTCATACACCTGCTGGATGAGCAGGCCGAAGGAGAAGGGCGAGATGTTTAACATGTTGAGCAGTGTGGCCTCGCTATGGATTTACACTTCCAGAGCTCTCAGGTGCCTGTAATAAGGGAAAAAAGAAAGCAAACGTTAAAATGGGCCTGGCCATTAACATAACGAACACTAGGGATAGGCCGATACCACTTTTTATGGAATGAGTACAAGTACTTGAGCCCAGTATCGGGCCCTATACACGTTACCAGTATCGGTCCCATCCCTACCTTAGTACCCATCAATAGTAGGCTACTCTACAGTATATAGACTAAAACTAAAAGATAACCCACATTATAGCCTAATCACATGCAGTAGTCAGAGGTGCAGATGTGTACTAACATGATAATGAATCGAGTCAAACCTTTTGTTAATATCTGTTAATTGTGTCATAAGGATCTCATTTCACTGCTAGTAATCAGTCCACATTTTGTACTGAATTATAGAACGTGAACACTCATTGAAAGCCAGAGAGCAGCAATTTCAAAACATCACATTCGTCCGGGCTGTTGTGGTGTCTCATTTCCATGGGGAATATTTTCTCCCTTATGTCTTGCCACTCTGTTTTGAAGGACATGTTGTAGGGGAAAACAAAGGGGGAAAACAGAGAAATGGGATTGGGCCTAAATCTACATTGTTGTTTGCATCAGCTCCTACCTTCCGGTGTCCAGTACCCCCTCTTCTGTCTGGTGTCCAGTGCCCCCTCTTCTGTCTGGTGTCCAGTGCCCCCTCTTCTGTCTGGTGTCCAGTGCCCCCTCTTCTGTCTGGTGTCCAGTGCCTCCTCTTCTGTCTGGTGTCCAGTGCCCCCTCTTCTGTCAGGTGTCCAGTGCCCCCTCTTCTGTCTGGTGTCCAGTGCCCCCTCTTCTGTCTGGTGTCCAGTGCCTCCTCTTCTGTCCGGCCCCCAGTGCCCCCTCTTCTGTCTGGTGTCCAGTGCCCCCTCTTCTGTCTGGTGTCCAGTGCCCCCTCTTCTGTCCGGCCCCCAGTGCCCCCTCTTCTGTCTGGTGTCCAGTGCCCCCTCTTCTGTCTGGTGTCCAGTGCCCCCTCTTCTGTCCGGTGTCCAGTGCCCCCTCTTCTGTCTGGTGTCCAGTGCCCCCTCTTCTGTCCAGTGCCCCCTCTTCTGTCTGGTGTCCAGTGCCCCCTCTTCTGTCCGGTATCCAGTGCCCCCTCCTCTGTCCGGTGTCCAGTGCCCCCTCTTCTGTCTGGTGTCCAGTGCCCCCTCTTCTGTCTGGTGTCCAGTGCCCCCTCTTCTGTCCGGTGTCCAGTGCCCCCTCTTCTGTCTAGTGTCCAGTGCCCCCTCTTCTGTCTGGTGTCCAGTGCCCCCTCTTCTGTCTGGTGTCCAGTGCCCCCTCTTCTGTCCGGCCCCCAGTGCCCCCTCTTCTGTCCGGCCCCCAGTGCCCCCTCTTCTGTCCGGCCCCCAGTGCCCCCTCTTCTGTCTGGTGTCCAGTGCCCCCTCTTCTGTCTGGTGTCCAGTGCCCCCTCTTCTGTCTGGTGTCCAGTGCCCCCTCTTCTGTCTGGTGTCCAGTGCCCCCTCTTCTGTCTGGTGTCCAGTGCCCCCTCTTCTGTCTGGTGTCCAGTGCCCCCTCTTCTGTCTGGTGTCCAGTGCCCCCTCTTCTGTCTGGTGTCCAGTGCCCCCTCTTCTGTCTGGTGTCCAGTGCCCCCTCTTCTGTCCGGTGTCCAGTGCCCCCTCTTCTGTCTGGTGTCCAGTGCCCCCTCTTCTGTCTAGTGTCCAGTGCCCCCTCTTCTGTCCGGCCCCCAGTGCCCCCTCTTCTGTCTGGTGTCCAGTGCCCCCTCTTCTGTCTAGTGTCCAGTGCCCCCTCTTCTGTCCGGTGTCCAGTGCCCCCTCTTCTGTCTGGTGTCCAGTGCCCCCTCTTCTGTCCGGCCCCCAGTGCCCCCTCTTCTGTCTGGTGTCCAGTGCCCCCTCTTCTGTCCGGCCCCCAGTACCCCCTCTTCTGTCTGGTGTCCAGTGCCCCCTCTTCTGTCTGGTGTCCAGTGCCCCCTCTTCTGTCAGGTGTCCAGTGCCCCCTCTTCTGTCAGGTGTCCAGTGCCCCCTCTTTTGTCTGGTGTCCAGTGCCCCCTCTTCTGTCTAGTGTCCAGTGCCCCCTCTTCTGTCTGGTGTCCAGTGCCCCCTCTTCTGTCTGGTGTCCAGTGCCTCCTCTTCTGTCTGGTGTCCAGTGCCCCCTCTTCTGTCAGGTGTCCAGTGCCCCCTCTTCTGTCTGGTGTCCAGTGCCCCCTCTTCTGTCTGGTGTCCAGTGCCCCCTCTTCTGTCTGGTGTCCAGTGCCCCCTCTTCTGTCTAGTGTCCAGTGCCCCCTCTTTTGTCCGGCGCCCAGTGCCCCCTCTTCTGTCTGGTGTCCAGTGTCCCCTCTTCTGTCTGGTGTCCAGTGCCCCCTCTTTTGTCCAGTGCCCCCTCTTGGCCATAAGGCAACCAATGGAATCTTCTGTGATCCCGGGTTGTGACTTCTGGATGGCACCTGAAAATATAACTGCAATTGCCATTTACCTTCACATACTGATGAAATAAAACATGATCTAGAGAATAGAGCTATATGTGATGTAGGTGCACAAATAGAAAATGTAATTACCCATCATGACATTATAAAGATCCATTCTTCTGAATAGCAGCTTGTCACCAGCCCCATCCATATTCATTATGGACATGAGGCTATTTGTGAGCACTCTGTTAATAAAAAATGGGAATAAACAAAGTTATACATGCTGTACAGCAAGAAATGTGAAATAATGTCCAGAAGTACATGCCTGTGTGCGCACATGTGTGTGGCTAACCGCTCGGCTAACAGTGATGCGTCAGACTACTAGTTACTGCACAGACGCGAGAAGAGTGTCTGATCGTATCTAGCTCTAACTCTGACTGTGAAAAAGCTAATTTCACAACATTTTGGCGTACTCATTTAAGAGTATGTATGTAGTCCATAGATTTTAAGATATTGCTCTCATGTGAGATATCAAGTACAGCACTCACTTTTGGAACTCCGAATGTCAGACCAAAGAGAGCAATATCACACATTTTGTACAATAATGTTTTTCCAATGCAGCCTCTATTTTTGTTTAGAACACACTTACTTTTCTCTTCCATTGGGAAGACATCTTCTCTATGGTTAGATCTGTGTTCTCTCTCACGGCTTGGCGTTTCCAGGTTGCTGGACCTGGAACATTTGTCTGGTCTTTCCAGGGTGCTGGACCTGGAACATTTGTTTTGTCTTTCCAGGGTGCTGGACCTGGAATGATTGTGTGGTGTTTCCCTGGTGTGCTCTTGACCAATCACTTGACGGCTGGAACTGAGCATGGAGCTGGACTTGGATTTCTTTGGTGGCGGTGGCAGGGAGGGGCCTGTTTGATCGCAAACAGTGAGACAATTTTAGGCAACTGACTTAGCAAAAGCAATCAGCATGATGGTGGTATTCATTTGTTGTTGTAGGACAAGGAAAGAAATATGTAAAATAAAAAATAATATGGATGGCTGCCATTACAACTTACATCTTATTCAAATCTGCATGTGCCTGCTGGTGCGCTGAAAATAATCGAACATATTTCACATACTTAGAAAATAAAGTTACATTCAATCATTGTTAATTTGTTAAATCCTTATTGAAATAAACACTTCTTACAAATTGTACAATTCAAATATTATAAGTCATAAGGATATTTTATTACCACTACAATAACTTACATTTTCCAAGGAGATTCTTCACATATACATAGTAGGCTATGTTTACCATAGGGTTATAACTAACAATTATTTTGGTAGTCAACAAATCTGTCACAGACACACACGCATGCACACATGCGCACACACAGACACACACGCGCACAACCACCCACTTACGCATGCACGTCAAATTTGACCGCAAACAACTTTGAATTTGACCGCGAAATTCAAAGGGGTAAGTTGTTACCCCTTTGAATTTCGCGGTCAAATTCAAAGTTGTTACCCCTTTGAATTTGACCGCGAAATTCAAAGGGGTAACAACTTACAGTGTTAAACACTGTAAGTTGTTACAGTGTTTAACAACCACAGTGTTAAACACTGTTGGTTGTTAAACACTGTGGTTGTTAAACACTGTAACAACTTACAGTGTTTAACAACCAACACAGTCACCTTTCTTACAAATGTATTATAATGTCTTGTAAAAACATTTAGAATCCCACATTAACGTTTAATATGGTATTTACATTCAATGTTATACTTGAATCTCATGTTTTTACCTGCAATATGCCGTTTAAACGGTACAGTTAGCTAACCTCAGGTAAAGTTAGCTAGCTAGCTCAAGGATGTGAAATTATTCGACATCATTTGGAAAATAACACCCATTAAAAACGTATTAACCGATGTATAAGATGGTGTATTAAGAACAACAATAGCAAGATAGTTGGTTACTTACCAGGATTTGGAAGTGAAACATTTAGAGTTTCTAAATGTAATGTCTGTCGGCTGGAGAGCAGACTGGTGGTGACTGTGATTGGCTGGTGACTGTGATTGGCTGGTGACTGTGATTGGCTGGTGAGCAGACTGGTGACTGTGATCGGCTGGTGAGCAGACTGGTGTCTGTGATTGGCTGGTGAGCAGACTGGTGACTGTGATTGGCTGGTGAGCAGACTGGTGACTGTGATTGGCTGGTGAGCAGACTGGTGACTGTGATTGGCTGGTGAGCAGACTGGTGACTGTGATTGGCTGGTGAGCAGACTGGTGACTGTGATTGGCTGGTGAGCAGACTGGTGACTGTGATCGGCTGGTGAGCAGACTGGTGTCTGTGATTGGCTGGTGAGCAGACTGGTGACTGTGATTGGCTGGTGAGCAGACTGGTGACTGTGATTGGCTGGTGAGCAGACTGGTGACTGTGATTGGCTGGTGAGCAGACTGGTGACTGTGATTGGCTGGTGAGCAGACTGGTCACTGTGAGAACGGTAACGTGGATCTGATAATGTTCCGCCCAATATGGCCAGGATGTCACGTAATTTTGTAGACAATTAGTCCGTGATGATTATTTAACAAATCAGCTTCAATAACAGATTACATTTACCTTTTATAGTATATGCAATTAGTGTCTGCTGTCATTTTAAACGTAAAAATATAAACATGATTTAAATAAATAAAAGCACACATGCAAAATACATATCTACAACTTTCAAGATCATTCTAGGTCTTCGATGTTAAAAATTAGTTGCATTGACTTTTACTTTTTCTGACATTTCAGACATTGTTTTGACATCAATTTGACATCAATTTGACGTCGTATTTCCTGACATCAAATCAACATAAATTAAATGTCAATGATATTGACCTGTGATGTAAGGACCAAAAAAAACATGTCAGAATGATACTTTTGTTGGGCCTCTTTACAACCACAAGGAAATAATTACAGAATATAATGAAAACATGCATATTCATGCATGTCAAACATGGTGGTCAAAATTTTGACCATTTGTTGACGTCAAATTGACGTCATGGTGCCCGCTGGGAATTGAGTGGCATGGGCAACAAATTGTATAGTTCTTGAATTTGAATAGATTTTCAATAACTCTTTTCAGATGCACATACTGTCCTTGAAAACAGCATACTGCAGAATCTTAGAATATCACCATGTATTAGTAATTTGGACAAAATTCATATTGTGAAAAAAGGCTTAAAATGATTGAATAGGTTGATAACAATAATGTGTATATTTTTTGTGTTACTTTTGAAACTACCACCACTGGGTGATTAAACGCAACGGTCAACTTATTGATTACCGGTATTATTCAAATTCAACATGACCAAATGAAACTTTATTACATTTTGTAGTATAGACATTATCTAAACATTGTAAAAATTGTAACATCATGAATTTTGGCCATTACGGCGTAGGTAGCCTAGACTAGAGAATAACTTTGAGTGGCAAGGCAATTGTCCATTTAATAGTGGCTTCAGTCCCAAATAAAAGGCATTTCAGTTCTTCTAATTTTATAGCTTTTTTTAGAGGGTTTGCCAAGCTGGTATTTCCACACAGCCCTCTCCCAACAGTTGTTTTAAGGATTAGATGTGGACAAATGTTGAGCATGGCACCTCCTTAGTGTTCCTGAAACATTCACTATAAAGCTGACTTATCAAGGTTATACATAACCCAGAACTGTATTCTATCAGTCATTCTTGTTGTTTATTGTTCAACATGGTGATTATCCATTAAATGTTGCCTACGGTACATCGGTTGTGTTTCCAATGGGTCATTATGTCCGATAGCATTAAACTCTTGCATGTTTGCCTTGTTTTGGGGGCTTGACTGAATAATTTGTTGATATTTCGAAAATGATGTGTTGGGTTTGAAGTTCCCTGGGAAATATCGGCAGAACTGGCGATTGATTCACGGCTGGTAGGCATGTTATGACTAACCGATGTATTTATTCATCCCTATAGTTCAAAAGTTCCAGAGTATGAGTCAGTCAAAAAAAGAAAAAAAAAATATATAATATTTAACGTTAATCTTCCTACTCTACAGAGAATATTGTTATTAAATTAATGACTTCTTTCCTTTGGTTGTCTTCCTTTGTGCCAAGCCGTTCTGCTATTTTTCACACTGCTTTTCCAGTCGGGAAGTCACATAAGAAAGAAAGCAGGGGCATCCTCGCTCACCTAAAGACTTCAGTGAGCCTGGCAGGTCCCAGACCTGTCTCAGAGTTGCTAGAGCTGGATAAGACCAGGAAATCCCTGCTGATGAAGGTGCCTCCCCAGGGCAACGCCGGCTAGATTGCACCGCTCGCCGGGTCTTTCCAGCCTCATTATCTGCTGGCTCGCATGAGGCCACAACATTGACTGCGGTGGTCAAGGCGATGCTAGAAAACCACCCACTTCAGGCTGCGCCAACCGCGAGGCCCAAATCCTGTCGCTGTTTCAACTGCCAGGTTCACCATAAGACATGCATGAGATTGCTTTGATCGAAACGGTCAGTGTTTCCACTGGCAGGTTTGTAAAGTTGTGCAATGCCAAGGGTGGCTGTCTATTTCTGTTTAAAGACCGAGGGACAAAAAGACAAAACTATTTTTCCTTCTGATTTCATAACGGTTCTCAGCCTGTGCTATGGTTCAGCTTATTCCATATCACTTTATCTCGCTCTCCCTCTCTCTCTCCCTCTCTCTCCCTCTCTCTCCCTCTCTCTCTCCCTCTCTCTCCCTCCCTCTCTTTTAGCTCTCTTTTCTCTGTGTTCTTTCGATGCCTCTTTTTATTTCCTCAACACACAGACATATACACACATACTCATCTTAGAAATTAATCTTCACAGATGTCAGGGAGGCCCAGTTTTTCCAACTCAGTTAATTACTTTTATTTTTAAATGGATAAATAAGGTGTCCATGCAGCACATTCTTTCCCGCTTTTAACCTTTTCAAACGGAATTTCATTGTAGAATAATGCCAAATAATACAAAAAATTAATGTTTCCGAGGCCATGTATTGAGATGCATTTTAAAGTGTCCTTGAAAAGCAATTTACAAGCATGTAAAGCATTAACGAGCATGTTAGCATTTACCAGCATGTTAGCATTAACGAGCATGTTAGCATTAATGAGCATGTAAAGCATTAGTGGCATATTAGCATTAACGAGCATGTAAACCGTTAACGAGCATGTAAACCGTTAACGAGCATGTTAGCATTAACGAGCATGTTCGCATTAACGAGCATGTTCGCATTAACAAGCATGTAAAGCATAAACGAGCATGTTAGCATTAATGAGCATGTAAAGCATTAACGAGCATGTTGGCATTAACAAGCATAAATTAAAACGCCTCGACACATAAAAAAGACCGTTCCCGCTGTCCAGAAAAGTAGATACTATATACTCTAGCATTTATTTTTTTACGTAATTCTGTACAATATGAAGAAAATTATCTAGACAGGTGTATGCCTTTTATAAATCATGTCCAATTAAGAGACGCGTTACATTTAACGTTATGGGCTATTATACGTGGGCTGTTGCAGAACTATAGATTAAGTTATATAACAACAAAATGTGCCGAAAGTAAACGTCTATATATGCTTTCCGGAGGCACTGTATTTCTAACAGGAAATCTGCCATATTGGAATGTCTATTTTAGACTGTGGAATCCATATTGGAGGCTGTAACATCCATATCGATATTTGTCCCTTGTAATGTAATAATGGAGAAGTACTATCTTTTTCGGAATGATCATCCTTGTGTTCAGCCAAGTGTTTTATTCTAAATGGCAAAACATATTTTGACCTACAAACTAGGGGTGTGCGATATGACGATATTTAATCGTGGACTATTAAAATGTCTCCACGATTCACTTTTTCGGAAATATCGTAGAATCGCGCTCCAGTGCACATTCAATTAGATGTAGATCTATGGCGTTTTTTCAGCTACGTATCAACATGCAATGCACGGTGCGCTAGATGTCAGCGTGTTAACACTAGAAGCGCCAACAGCCCCCGGGCGTTGCAGTTAGTAATGAAAATAAATATATAATGTTGAAAAGCTACAGCCTCGTTCTTCCATGACTTTTCCTAAATACGTGCATTTTACCTTGTCCCGTTTTCAAAAACTGGACGCGTTTTGGTCTGATCTCGTTTTGGTCCGATCTATATTGGACACCGTTTTGGTCTGGTCTATATGAAACTGGATCCGTTTTGGTCTGGTCTATATAAAACTGGATGCGTTTTGGTCTGGTCTACATGAAACTTGACGCGTTTTGGTCTGGTCTACATGAAACTTGACGCGTTTTGGTCCGATCTATATGAAACTGGATATATGTAACGGATTAAGCACTGCGGTCTCATGTGCACTCATAACATCACTAATGAACACTGTGCGCAGTGCAACCGGTTAGTATGCGTGTCCTGCTCAGGCAGACAAAATCTGCGAGATATACATAGATAATAGATTGATTGGCTTGGTTGAATTTGAATGAACTAGAAAAAGAGGTAGGCCTACGTTTATAAAGAAATATATGTTTTACTAAATAAACAGAACGAAAATATAAAACGAAATTGATTAATGTATCTACCGTTTAACAGCAGAATATACCCGACGGTGACCAATATACAAACTGTGTTGTAAAATACGTGTTTCATTGTCTATAGTGCCTTAGTTACTGGGCTGTAATTACTATAATACATTTTACAAATGTAAATGATCGAATTATACACTGTAGCCTAATGTTTTTATTTCAACAGTCTGTGTTGCAATATATACGGCCAATCATGCGCAAATCATTTGATTGCACGTCGCTTGTGATCTAAAATGTTTTAGCATTTATTACATCAAAATAGGACATACAGTTTGATGGATTTTCATTTATTCGATCTTTAGAAATTTAAATATCATAGCCTGTGCATTTTAAAATCATGGTTTTAATTTTGTATTGTATGGTTACATAAGACAATAAATAGGCTACATACTATTTTAGTAAAATGTTTTACTTGATAATTCATAATTCATCCTAATTCATTTAATTCAGGATGATAACACAGTAGATCATCTGATGCTGTAGATGGATGGCAGGTTACACAGTGAATGGATGGTGAAGCTGCGGATGAGAATGAAGGTGCTTCTTTGCACCATTGCACTTCCATTAAATATACACGTGATTAAAATATGCTACTTTAACATTTTTTTCCCTTTTATGTTTTGTTACCTTGTATCGCTATATTTTTTAAATGGAGATATAATTTTCTTGTATTGCAGCTCAGTAATTTGCAAAATAGTCTTAAAAAGCAACATGAAAAAGAATCGTGATAAAATCGTGAATCGTGATTTTTCCTGAAAAAAATCGTGATATGATATTTTTCCCATATCGCCCACCCCTACTACAAACTCACAGACCGCTAATATGTTCATCCCCCCTCCAAAAAATGTGTCAGTTTCATGGAGCAGGCATGGTGCGTCTTATTAGCTCAATTTCTCCAACATGACAATATTTATTCAGATTTACGGGATATAGTTGCCTAACGTGGCCCAGAGTTCTGGCCCAGCTACTGCTGTAGCATTGGTTGGAGTCCGACCTGGGCTTTCTCTGTCCTTACATTTTCGGTAAAAAATATATGGCGCGTTATCGTGCTGGAAGTAGCCGTTATGTTGTCATATGTGTGATGGGCATGGTCGCCAACAATACTCAGGTAGGCTGTGGCGTTTACACAATGCTTAATTAGTAGGCCTACGTGGGATGTACGTCAAATTCTGATCCTACCGTCTGAATGTCGCACCAGAGATTGAGACTCATTGGACCACAGTTTTTTTTCCCAATCTTCTGTGCTACTGTAGCTCTTCTATCAACTGGAACCTCTCTGCCCGCTCTCCTCTGAGCTCCGGTCAAAAAGACATTTTAGATTAGATTGTAGGCAAACAATCAGTTCCCACAGTCAACGTGTCGGATTCAGGAAATATGGCCAGGAGTCATTGTCCTGGGCAACTTTGACATGGGCCACCGAATTATATATAGCCAGGCAATTGGGCCAGAGCATCACTGTACCGACAAGGCTTGTGGGGTGCTCCCGGTTATCAGTGGTCAGTTCCTACCGACACCGGTCTGAGGAGGGACAAACCACACACCGATGACCAAGTGTTTGGTGCCCAAGGCTCATCGGCGGTAAAGCCAATTAACGTCTGATTAATTGTGCCGCAGATCAGCCAAATGTATTCCCCTGCAAACCTCACATTTCTCTTGTGTAGGCTCCTTGATCGTATGAATGATTTCACAAAAAATTACTTCAATGTCTTGGGGCTTGATATGTGATACAGTGTCAATCATATTCAGTTTATCATCCCAGCTCTATATTAACCGTACAGGTTGGAATACCTTACCCATGCCGGAAGCAATCGGAGAGACCTTTTTTCACTGTTCATCAGCCCAGTGTCAGCTTTGTGTCGGTGCCATCTACTCATGGATTTATTTTCGGTTGGTCGATACCAGCCAGTTATCAACAGCATTGGAACATCAATCATAGAGAGGACGTCCAAGTACCGGCCCGTGGGAGGGGGTGTCACGGCCAGCGGTGCCTCCATGCCGGTTTCTCTGTCTCGGCAAGCAGACAAGGATGATTGAACACCGGAAGCTTCCGCATTAAACCGCCGCCTTCCAGCACGCCGCACTCCTGGCACACGCTCCGATTACATTTCACCTCAGACCCTGAGGAGACTGAGGTCTGGTCAGTCCTCCGCTGGGCTGAGCTCAGTCGTACAACGTCCGCCGGTTCACACATACATGTTAATACAGGCCGATATTTTTTAACCACAGTTGGGATTGTTGGCAACTGCAATGGCAGCAACAGGAGTGTTCAAAAAGTAACGGAACAAAACCTTATGCACCTTAGTGTTCTAAACGCATCGTCTCATTAGTCGTCGCCGCGTTGCATTTAGGGGTTTTATGGACAGTGTGGCGGTCTGTTTCCGTCGCCAGGCTCCAGTGTCGGTCTTACTTCCACAGCTCGCTGAACGTGCACTCCGCTACGGCCACTGCAGAGCTAACAGGGCAGCTTATCTACTTCACTGGTTCCCGAGAGGCTGTTGATAACTCCGATTAATGTCAGAAGACATCATCGTAGTAATCGTAGTATTTTTTACGGCCGGGGTACACTAAGCTTAAATGGGAGTGACAGCTTTTGTTTTTTCCTCATATTTCGACAGTACGCTTGCCACAACTGTTCCATCCTGTTTGCATTGGAACGAGTTCGATGTATTTCAGCTTGTGTGTGTGGTGTGTAGGGATGGGAATTGATAAGAATTTAACGATTCCGATTCCATTATCGATATTGCTTATCGATCCGATTCCTTATCGATTCTCTTATCGATTCTCATTGGGTGAGGAAATAATTACAAATTTGTTTGTTTGTATTAACACGCTTTAATATCTGATAAGAACACCTCACATACTAAGAGTATACACAAATTATGTGTAGCAACCTCAGAACAAACCTAAAAGTAAAGTCCAGGGACCTATAGATTTTTTCACATTCATTGGTCCAAAAAAATAAATAAAACTGCCACTTAAGTGCCATAAAAACAAAAAAACACAGACGGTAAACAGTCAAGGAAGAGTTTGTTCCTTTGGGAATATTCAACCTGAAACTAAATTCAACTCAACTGACATACAAAATAGAAAGAAGTCTTCTGTAAAGACCACAACTATCAACTTGGGCAAATGATTGACAATAGAGATTATTATCCGTATAGTAAAAGTTTACACAATGAAATGGCGCTCACATTAACTAAATAGACAAGTTACCTTTGGCATTTATAGCAGATGCCGTCTCATTAGTTCCGCTGCTGCTTGACTCACTTGTTGTTGTTGTGTCGCTGAGTAGTAGAGAATCAAACACGCAACAGTCCTGCAAACGGATTGCGTGCTGTGTGGCCAAATGCTTCTGCATATTGGAGGTAGTTCCCCCCATTGCCGAAATTAAACTTTTACAACTGTTGCAAATGACTGCATTGGCGTCTTTTCGAGTGAAATAACCACACTTTAGATCGCTTCTGCGTAACCAAAATGCGCAGCGCGTGTGTGACGGTCGTGATGACACATTTGCAACGAGCCGAACCGTTAAGCGGAATCGTTAAGCAGGTACACTAACGGTTCCCAGGAATCGATTCACTGGGAACCGGTTCGAAAGAAGAACCGGTTCTCGATTCCCATCCCTAGTGGTGTGTGTATGTGGTGTGTGTGTGTGGAGGGGACTGTAATGAAGCGGTTGTTCCCATTGGCTCCACATACTGATAATCTGCGGCACGCTGGTCGGTCAGTCGTACTGCTTAGACTGATAATGTGATAATGAAACTGGACCGCCTGCTCACTCAACCGACGCCGTTGCCGTCACGTGCACGTGGAGATATCTGAAGGGGGGTGGTGGTGATGTTTGTGTGTTAACGGTGTGGCCATCGAATCACCAAACCACGGACAGATGCGGGTGGCAATTCCCTGGATTCTGCGGATTAGAGGATTAAGAGATGTAGGGCAATAATCTTAATGCATTGGTAGCACGGACAGCCACACTATTCCCAGGGCAGGTGTCGTCTATTGCCCCCCTGCTTGTTGATGGACAATGTTGGTGTCCTTGTATTTGCCTGCGTGTCAGAGATCTGAAGGCCCGGTGGTGTGTTTTTCTGGCCCCTTTTGTTTACATCGACATTGACCTCTGAACTTTTGATCAACTCTGCATACGATTTATTTTAAAACTGTTTCAGCCATATGCTGTTGTGTTACTAATTGAGTAATAATTTGTTCAGATCAATTCGACCGGGCAGCGTTGCCCTTGGCGACTAAGCAGTGTTGCCCTTGGCGACCGGGCAGCGTTGCCCTTGGCGACTGGGCAGTGTTGCCCTTGGGTTTTCATGGAATATGTTCCCTTATTAGTACTCGGAGGAGTTAAACAGCTAGTCCTGTTTTTAGAAACGCATTTTTTTCCTGTTGAGTTGCCAAGATTTCTAATGCCTGTGTTCCCCAGAACGCCCAAAGCTTGTAAGAGAAATCTTCCTGCAATCAAGCAGAAGTAAAACCAGGCTGAGTCTGATTTTAGCTACTAATAAGATCATGCGAGTCAATGAATTGAATCCCAATTAATGATATGTTGTGGCAACGGGTGATCAGGCGATCTGATCCATATACTGCTGCAGTATGGGTTTGAATCCAGCCTACCATCTTTATGGTCCAAAAAAACATTTATCTTTCCCCACTTTATTGGTCAAATGGAATTAAATCTAATGAGATAGATGGAGGGCTTTGCACTACTGGACATTATTTATGCCAGTTTCTTTGTAGCTTGTTGAGTAATATATCAGATGCTTATGCAATCAGTTCTTTTCTGTTTTTATATTTATTATTCAGCACAATTTGCTGATTTTCTTTTTTGACTATTACATTATAGTATTTTTTTTCATGTTGTATCACAAAATGTAGCAAAAGTCTAAGTTGTTTGCACAAACTGACCAACACGGTGCATATAAGTTTGTCAACATAACCGTTTCAAGGTAATCGGATTTTGACTCAAACAATATGAAGTTAGATATAACCTCAAGGCTTTCAGCTAAGTTATGATATTAACTACTGCATTCCTGCACATTCAGGTGTCGCCTTAAAGGGAATTCAAACATGCTGTAGTCTTAATTAAGAAACGAGTTCCTTTCAATTATCCAGTTGTGGTCTACTTTTAGGTTCTAAAGTAACTCCTGAAGGAACATTGATTTCCGGTTTCTCCGCTTCCCTGTTATTATTGCGATTTTTCACGATATTTCTTTCTTGAAGACGGGTGACAAAGGATTTGTGTTTTAAACTGGCTAAATATTTAACCACTTGCTTTTAGGCTGATGCTTTAATAACTCAATTACTCATTTCTCAAGATTAATAAAGTAGATGGCCACTATCTAGGATGCTAATGAATCACCTTGAGGTGTTTGAATTAATATGCTCTCTATCCAGACTGTAGTGTGCAGCTGGTGTTGGTGTGCAGCGGGTGTTAGTGTGCAGCGGGTGTTAGTGTGCAGCGGGTGTTAGTGTGCAGCTGGTGTTGGTGTGCAGCGGGTGTTAGTGTGCAGCGGGCGTTGGTGTGCAGCGGGCGTTGGTGTGCAGCTGGTGTTGGGTCTATCCAGACTGTAGTGTGCAGCGGGTGTTGGTGTGCAGCGGGTGTTGGTGTGCTGCGGGTGTTGGTGTGCAGCGGGTGTTGGGTCTATCCAGACTGTAGTGTGCAGCTGGTGTTGGTGTGCAGCGGGTGTTGGTGTGCAGCGGGTGTTGGTGTGCAGCGGGTGTTGGGTCTATCCAGACTGTAGTGTGCAGCTGGTATTGGTGTGCAGCTGGTATTGGTGTGCAGCGGGTGTTGGTGTGCAGCGGGTGTTGGTGTGCAGCGGGCGTTGGTGTGCAGCTGGTGTTGGTGTGCAGCGGGTGTTGGTGTGCAGCGGGCGTTGGGGTGCAGCTGGCGTTGGTGTGCAGCGGGCGTTGGTGTGCAGCGGGCGTTGGTGTGCAGCGGGCGTTGGTGTGCAGCGGGCGTTGGTGTGCAGCGGGCGTTGGTGTGCAGCTGGCGTTGGTGTGCAGCTGGCGTTGGTGTGCAGCTGGCGTTGGTGTGCAGCTGGCGTTGGTGTGCAGCTGGCGTTGGTGTGCAGCTGGCGTTGGTGTGCAGCGGGCGTTGGCAGCGGGCGTTGGTGTGCAGCGGGCGTTGGTGTGCAGCGGGCGTTGGTGTGCAGCGGGCGTTGGTGTGCAGCGGGCGTTGGTGTGCAGCGGGCGTTGGTGTGCAGCTGGCGTTGGTGTGCAGCTGGCGTTGGTGTGCAGCTGGCGTTGGTGTGCAGCTGGCGTTGGTGTGCAGCTGGCGTTGGTGTGCAGCTGGCGTTGGTGTGCAGCTGGCGTTGGTGTGCAGCTGGCGTTGGTGTGCAGCGGGCGTTGGTGTGCAGCGGGCGTTGGTGTGCAGCGGGCGTTGGTGTGCAGCGGGCGTTGGTGTGCAGCGGGCGTTGGTGTGCAGCTGGCGTTGGGGTGCAGCTGGCGTTGGGGTGCAGCTGTACAGCTGGCGTTGGGGTGCAGCTGGCGTTGGGGTGCAGCTGTGCAGCTGGCGTTAGTCAACATTTTACATTCATTGGACAGCCTTCGTGACCCTTAAGCAATTGCAAATCCAAGTGTATTTATAGTTTTTAATTTTATTTTTTTCATTCCACATATATTTACCCAGGTCAATCAACAGTGAATTCATTCTGATTTAAAATGACAATTTTGATGCTAAACAACACTCAGATACACATAGTTACAGCACTACGCATTAGGAAAAGATCTACATGCATCTGTATCTGAAGTGATATATTTAAATATAAAACAAGTGCACTGCTTATTATATAAAATACTTTTGAATAAAGTCCTTGAGACTTGGAAGTTGTACATTTCTCATCCAGGTTCTGGAAAGGTTCTGAAGACCTTTTGAATAAAATGTACACAGTAACTACTGAGATGTAATGTTTTAAATGCACATGATGCCAGTAAACAGGTTGCTATGAATATAAAATGTTTTTTTCCCCCCTTTGTAAAGCACATTGAATTGCTTCTATGTATGAATTGTGTTATATATAAAAAACGTGCTTGCTTGCTTGCAGTGATCTGATAGTAGCTTAGACCATTTGCCAGTGGATTGATGGATGTATGGAGTTTCAGAGTATTTTGCAATCTGTTCCAGTAACCAGCATCAGGGACGTGACATGAAGTCAACACTTCAGAGGAGGTGTTGACTTCAGGAGTAACCAGTGTGAGGTATCTAGGGGTGAGTTGATATCTGTCTGACTGACAGGTGTCGGGGAGGAAGATCAGGTGGAGGATGAGGGAGCTCTGGCGGATGAGGCTGAGGGAGCTCTGGCGGATGAGGCTGAGGGAGCTCTGGCGGATGAGGCTGAGGGAGCTCTGGCGGATGAGGCTGAGGGAGCTCTGGCGGATGAGGCTGAGGGAGCTCTGGCGGATGAGGCTGAGGGAGCTCTGGCGGATGAGGCTGAGGGAGCTCTGGCGGATGAGGCTGAGGGAGCTCTGGCGGATGAGGCTGAGGGAGCTCTGGTGGGTGAGGGAGCTCTGGTGGGTGAGGGAGCTCTGGTGGGTGAGGGAGCTCTGGTGGGTGAGGGAGCTCTGGTGGATGAGGGAGCTCTGGTGGATGAGGGACCTCTGGTGGATGAGGGAGCTCTGCGGATCACAGCGACTCGTCCTGTGCGGATCACAGCGACTCGTCCTGTGCGGATCACAGTGATGTAGGCGGATGGTGTTGTGGTGGAAAAAAGGAAGTGTAATTCATGTAACCTCTCACCATATGCCTTTTTTCTACTTATGTAATCTGAAAAGAATCGCATTAATAATGAATGGATTTCAACAGGTTTTCTTTAAGCTACCGTCAGATGCTCGGTCGTGTTAACGGGGTGTTGGAAATGATGCAACGTCATGCTGGCTGGCCGGGCTGTTTCCCGCTCCTCTCCAGAGGCCAAGTAAGCAGGAGGCTTTCAGCACCGATCAGAGCAAATTTAGACGGTGCGTGGGCCTGCTTGGCGACAACAATCTACCAACTGGGTCTTGCCTCTGACAATCCCACTTTACCTCGGCACACCGTGTGACTCGCCCGGAAAGCTCGACACGTGCGGTCGACATAATCGAGTTTCTGCCGATCGGGGAAGAAAGCAAATGTCCAGCGGGAAACTGTGTTCTGTAGCACTCTGTGTGGCACACTGTCCGACAGGCAGATGGCAATCCAGAGAGAGGGTCAGCCGACTAGATGTTAACACACTGGAGAACCCCTGATGTCATTAGCGGAGTCACACACACACACACACACACACGGTCTGCGGGTGTTTAGCATATTTTTCATTTTGACAGGGATAGGGCCGAGCGGGGAAGTGCCGTGGTGCCTCATATTGTCATCTGGAATGGCCATTATTGGCGTCTGTGGAGAAATCTGAATAGAATGATCTTGTTTTTCCACGGTAGAGATTGAATGTCACAGGTTAATACGCTGCTTATGGCTTCCCTCTTTGGCTCGGCGTGGGCACGGATTACTGTTTCGCATCGGGGGCCAAAGGGGACACGGTGGAATCACACACAGGCCCGTGGTCTGATGTTTCCTCGTTCCTATGGAGTTACGCTCACCCCCATACCCCCCCCACCCCCCGCGCATCTCCAAACCGCCGGTGTTTGTTTGTCTGAAGGCGTGGTGTCACGGGAGCCATTCGGTAGGCGGCGCGGCGCACACAGCCACAATGAGAGGCTCCGGTAAAACAGATTGGAGTGTGTGTAGGTGGGGTTAATGAGGACCGTGGACTTTGTGGGCCGTTGAAACTGGCGGCGTCTGCGTAGAGGGCCGGTGCTGAGGGGTCCGCGGGCTGGCATGACTTGCCGTGTGCATGTTCCCCGGTGAGACGGTGAAAAGTGGAACAACACGGACGTGTGGTGTGCGTCAACGGTGATGTTGCTACTTTCCCAGGTCAGGCCGCTTTCCCAGGTCAGGCCGCTTTCCCAGGTCAGGCCGCTTTCCCAGGTCAGGCCGCTTTCCCAGGTCAGGCCGCTTTCACAGGTCAGGATGCTTTCACAGGTCAGGATGCTTTCACAGGTGAAGGTGGTTATTTCTCTTAAAACAGTGTTCGACACGTCAGTGAAGGTAGTTAGTTCTCTTAGAACAGTGTTTGACAGGTTATGAAAGGTAAATTATTTTCCCAGCTGTGGTTCTTGAGTACCCCCAACTTATATTTCTTATTGCCCTCGACAATAACAGCTGATCAAACGTATATTTTTCTACACAGTGCGGGCTTTGTGTGGTAGCAGAAGCTGTGAATTTTTGTTGCTAGGTTACGTCACATCATTAATTAACATTGGTCACTCTCATCCCACTCATTTCTCCTGTACCGTTTTCTAATACCCAAGACTAGCTAGCATGGTATTTCAAACATACTCTGTCAAATAATTACTAGATGAGTTAAGAATATGATATGTGGAACCTTAAACAACTAAACACAACTTAGAAACTAAAACATCGGCAGATTTTTATTATTACAGTGTTCATATTTTATCAATATGGTCAATTCTGTGAAATCGCAATACAATTTTTCATCTTTTGTAACTGTGTCCTGTGATTGATAATGACATAAATAGGCTAACTAAATGTGAAGATTCGTTTGTTGTTTTCTAGAGCACTGATAGCACCGTGTTTGCTTATTACATTACATTTTTGGAAGGTAGGTTTGTGCGTTTAAAAAAGAAGAGTTTAGAAAGCTTATGCAACTCTGACACATGTGACTGATAACTCTACACTTTTGACTGGTAACTCTACGTATCTGGCTGAAAACCTTTTGCCTCTGGCTGATAATAAGGGGTGTGGCGATACATATTTTTCAGAACTTTCCCTTCTGTTTTTTTATTAATCTGGCTGATGACTCTGCACATCTGGCTGATGACTCTGCACATCTGGCTGATGACTCTGCACATCTGGCTGATGACTCTGTACATCTGGCTGATGGGTGCACATCTGGCTGATGGTAGTACATCTGGCTGATGGTAGTACATCAGGCTAATGACTCTGCACATCTGGCTGATGGTAGTACATCAGGCTAATGACTCTGCACATCTGGCTGATGACTCTGAACATCTGGCTGATGGTAGTACATCAGGCTAATGACTGCACATCTGGCTGATGACACTGCACATCTGTCTGATGGTAGTACATCAAGCTAATGACTCTGCACATCTGGCTGATGACTCTGCACAGCTGGCTGATGGTAGTACATCAGGCTAATGACTCTGCACATCTGGCGGCTGACTCTGCACATCTGGCTGATGGTAGTACATCAAGCTAATGACTCTGCACATCTGGCTGATGACTCTGAACATCTGGCTGATGGTAGTACATCAGGCTAATGACTCTGCACATCTGGCTGATGACTCTGAACATCTGGCTGATGACTGCACATCAGGCCAATGACTCACATTTGCACATTTTGTTTCAGCGCACATCCAGGAAGGACAATTCTCCACATTTCTATTGTCACTTACAGCAGTGCTCTTAGACATTTTTAAAGGGCTACTAATTAATGATTTTGGCACCTTGTGATGTTTCTCAGACTACTCTGTCCTGTCCTGGTGTTTATTACACATCTCAGTAGTTCCAGTCTAAAGACAAAGTATTATTTGGATCTGAATACATGTTTCTCTGTTGTTCCATACAGTCATACATTACATTTACACTTGATGCCAAATCAGATAAATACGCATTTGAAGTTCACTTTGCAAACTGTCTTCCTATTATCCACACTATCTCACCTCTCTCTGTCACTTTATCTCTCCTGCAGTACACATGCACTTCACTCTCCTTTTCTCTCTCTTTCTTTCCATCCTTACTTCGCCTCTCCCAGTCTTCTTCCTAGCTTTTCTTTTTTCTCTCTTCCTCCCTCACTTCCTCTCCCTCTGCTCTTTTTTCTCTCACTTCCCCTCTACCTGTCTTCCTCTCTCACTTCCCCTCTACCTGTCTTCCTCTCTCACTTCCCCTCTACCTGTCTTCCTCTCTCACTTCCCCTCTACCTGTCTTCCTCTCTCACTTCCCCTCTACCTGTCTTCCTCTCTCACTTCCTCTCTACCTGTCTTCCTCTCTCACTTCCCCTCTACCTGTCTTCCTCTCTCACTTCCCCTCTACCTGTCTTCCTCTCTCACTTCCCCTCTACCTGTCTTCCTCTCTCACTTCCCCTCTACCTGTCTTCCTCTCTCACTTCCCCTCTACCTGTCTTCCTCTCTCACTTCCCCTCTACCTGTCTTCCTCTCTCACTTCCCCTCTACCTGTCTTCCTCTCTCACTTCCCCTCTACCTGTCTTCCTCTCTCACTTCCCCTCTACCTGTCTTCCTCTCTCACTTCCCCTCTACCTGTCTTCCTCTCTCACTTCCCCTCTACCTGTCTTCCTCTCTCACTTCCCCTCTACCTGTCTTCCTCTCTCACTTCCCCTCTACCTGTCTTCCTCTCTCACTTCCCCTCTACCTGTCTTCCTCTCTCACTTCCCCTCTACCTGTCTTCCTCTCTCACTTCCTCTCTACCTGTCTTCCTCTCTCACTTCCCCTCTACCTGTCTTCCTCACTGTCTCTCCTACTTCGCCTCTCCCAGTCTTCCTCTCTGTCTCTTTTGTCTTTGCAGTCTGACTTGTTTGCCGTGTGACAGGCTTTTAGCGGAGGGTATTTGTCAGATTAGACGAGGCCATCCCATCGTTGGAACCGTCCCCGTTGGAGCCGTCTGCCCTGTTCGCCCGCCTGCCGTTGCCGTGTTGTCTGGCGCTCCCCGCGCTGTGCCGTTTCTCCGTGTTGCACATCCACCGGCCATTGAGCCGTCGCCATAGCACCAGCCTTATCTTGTGCTGTAATAACTGCACCCACTCAGGCGACTCAATCTCCAAGGCAATTTCCCAACTCACTACCCTGGTTTAGGGGGTCAGACGAAAGGGTACTCATGTATGTGTGTGTGTGTATTTAAATGTTTACTTGTTTATGTATTTATTCACTGTGTGTCTTTTGGCAAGTTTGTTCATGCGGTGCTGCAGGCACTTTGTGGATTTGTTACCGGCCAAGTGTTCAGTCTGCCGGGAGATTATCAAGGGTGGAGGACATTAAAGGAACTTACGACAGTCTCTTGTAAGGCGCTCTCGGTCGTGACATTCAAGCCAAAGCACTTCCCCTGTCTGAGAGGCTCAGGACCAAACCTATTCATGTTTGTGACGTTCAGGACCAACCCTAGATATATCTGTATAATCTGCATTTATCAGACAATTAGTGCATATGACTTATTTACAACTGATATCAACATTACATAGGCTACTCGGCTGTAGTTTAATTACCTATTGATTGTTTATTCAGTTATTGAGTCTGTATGATTGACTTTTTCCTTTCTCCATGCAACTAATATGCTAATAATACTATGTAAACACTCACTGCCATACTGCCATGGTTTCTGGGGTAAGTGAGCAGGAGTAATGGGTGATTCTGTACTATCTATATTATGCACTTTATTCAGTTGGGCCAAAATGCAAATGTTTTCTGGTTTTAAACCCAAAAGCCAGAACGGTGGAAAACCCCCAGTTCCTGGTGCAAAACTGTGAAACCTTATTGCTCCCAGGGCATTGCTGTAAATCAGAATGTTTTATAGCATGCTTACTTGGTAAAATGATGGTTAAAAATAAATTGATTTCTATAAAAAGTATTTATAAATGATTGTGTCATGTATACTCTTTGAACTGATCGGATTGCTTTAAACTGGCATGTTCTCCCATTCTACCAACGGAACCGCTAAACTAGCTTGCATGCTGTTTTAGAGCCTTTTGATGTAGTAGTCTAGTTTTCTCTAGAGTAATAATATAGGCCACAAGAATGTGTTCTGATGATGGAGTACTGGCTGAGGTACAGAGTGATGAAGAGGGGGGTACAGGCTGAGGTACAGAGTGATGAAGAGAGAGTGCAGGCTGAGGTACAGAGTGATGAAGAGGAAGTGCAGGCTGAGGTACATAGTGATGAAGAGGAAGTGCAGGCTGAGGTACATAGTGATGAAGAGGAAGTACAGGCTGAGGTACACAATGTACCCTACGGCTACAATGCGGGTTGTGGGCATATTCCAATACTAGCTAGCTGTTTCATGACCCTTATAGTACGAGTGAGCAGTAACAACTAGAATAGGCAGCGTAGCTATCCTATGTTACATGTCCTTGATCAAAATTGAGACCAGCCGAAATAAACTGTAGCTCAGGAAAACAAAGCACAAAAACCCACTGCACATGTCAATGCACATGTTAAATGCATGTTTGGAGGCAAGAGTAGCAGAGTTTCTTCACCTCTTGAGAACTCCCACTTTCATAGAGCACATAAAATAGTTCCTCTGCCACCACCTGTGTCAGTTATCTTTTTTCCATTTTCCATGTTTACCACTCGTATGGTCTTTTTTCAAGCGCTGACCTTTGCCGAAAACGAATTCATTGATTAGAAAGCACTTACTACTCAACTGTGTGGTTGTTTCAACTAACACATTTAAAACGTACGCACTTACTGAAAGTCACTCTGGATAAGAGCGTCAGCTAAATCACCGAAATGTAAATGTTAAATGTTTTGCTAGCATTAGAAGACTCACCATAGACCAACCGTCAAACATCAATAAAACATGGTGCGCTCCTCATGTGTCCATGACATTTTATTTCAATTGTGTGCTGTTAACCTGTGCCCGAACTAACAACTCTGCCATTACGTTACCTCAGAAAAAATCAAAGTTTGGAGATATCGGAAACAACATAATAAAAAACATACATTTTCAGATTTTAGTTGATTTTATTCGTCCGTTATACATTCCAACACAGAGGTGGGTGTCACCGATGGGACAGGATTAGGTGAACAGAGTTGTATTGGGACCCCTGAGTTAGGGCCCCACAGCCTAAATCCTCATTATAAATGTATAGCAACACATCACTCTGCAATGCTTATGGCTAGTAATGGTGGCTCACAGCCAGATTATAAATGTATAGCAACACATCACTCTGCAATGCTTATGGCTAGTAATGGTGGCTCACAGCCAGATTATAAATGTATAGCAACACATCACTCTGCAATGCTTATGGCTAGTAATGGTGGCTCACAGCCAGATTATAAATGTATAGCAACACATAACTGTGTAATGCGTATAGCTAGTAATGGTGGCTCACAGCCAGATTATAAATGTATAGCAACACATCACTCTGCAATGCTTATGGCTAGTAATGGTGGCTCACAGCCAGATTATAAATGTATAGCAACACATCACTCTGCAATGCTTATGGCTAGTAATGGTGGCTCACAGCCAGATTATAAATGTATAGCAACACATAACTGTGTAATGCGTATAGCTAGTAATGGTGGCTCACAGCCAGATTATAAATGTATAGCAACACATCACTCTGCAATGCTTATGGCTAGTAATGGTGACTCAAAATAGGCACGAGATCAATGCAAAACTACTGTGTAGGCGTGTACACATTGTTTCGTTTCATGGCAGACGTATTATTTAAAAACGTCTTAACTTAATGTCTTAAATGTTTTTGCCACACATGCCCTGTGCTGTTGCGGTTTCACAACAGCACCTTTGGCTCATCTGTCCAGAGCAAATGGCCTCAGCAGTTTTTGTCTTTATCCAGGTGTTGACGGTGTTTTGTCTGATGCGTCCTGATTCTTTTCTGAGAGGAGCGACTTCATTCTTCCAGACCTCCCAACCTGTAATTTGTTTGAGCATTTGTTGTTTTTATCCCTTCTAATTTTAACAGAAAAACTTAATTTGTCACATCTGTATTTACGTACCTTGGGCAATTCTACTTTAACCATGTGTAGCCAAGTTGTTCAGGATATGGACCAATGCCTTCTCACAACCGATTTATTTTTGTCGGTGTATACATAAATATACTTAAAACTAACAATTAAAAATAAAATAAATGTATGAGTGCAAATGTTTAGACCTAACAGCCTTACGAGAGAGGAGAGTCTTTTAGCTGGACTGAGCCGGTGGTTCTCAGTCTTTGGCAACGACTCTACCACTCAGCATAACAGCATCTCACACTCTTTCAAAAGCCTGATTATTGGATCAGAGTGTGTTAGCGGCCATTCTTTTATCTATATACCCGACAACTGGAAACTAGTCTAGAGATGTGATGACAAACTGTCAATGTCAATGGGTGGGGGTTGGTTCTGTGGATGTGGCCGAGCCTGTGGCCGAAGTAGTACTTGTGATAATCAGGCTTTACTATCTATAGAGCGCAGCAGAAATGTCTGTGAGATTTAGACACTATTAGGTTGCCAAATCCAACATTCAATCTCGACGTGGCGGAAGATTAATCTCTTGACAGGAAAAGCAATTGTTTTTTCTCTCAATTTGTTTGGATTTCAAAAGCAACGATAACGGTGGTATGTTTCTGTGTTCAAATCAAATATGAGATTTCCTGTTATTTCGTGAAAAAAAAAAAAGAAGTCTGTGGTAAATATTAGTGATTGCCGCGTGGCAGTTGGACTCAGTTGAGGGGAGCACTGGGACTCATTTCTTCAACAGTCAAGTACTGTATTTAAAAGGCAATTTTCCCTCAGTAATTTCAAAACCCCCGAAATGTCTGACAGCTCCATAACTTGAGTGGAATCTGATCACACCAGAAGGACATCTTGTTACGTCCCCCGGGCAATCTTCTGCTTAATAGAACCCAGGCGCAGCGATGATCAAAATTCTTTGCGCTCTGGCAAACCACGACATGCATTACGCCTCCGACTCCATTTCACGGTGAGAATACCTGCAAAGTTCTACACGTGAACTACACATTGATTAAAATGATTGTAGTGTTTTTTTCCGACCGTGCCGACAGAGTATGACGACGACACAAGATGATGGCACATTGGGCAACTAGCAAATGGTTGGGTTCAATATTGCCGATTGGCAAAGTTCAGCATTTTTTTATTTTCATTCATTGAATTCAAAACTAGATCATGTTCACCTGGAATCCATTTTGCCAGGCGTCTGGCACTGAGGCCAGGTAAAACCCATCGTTTTTTAAGTGACGCAGTGTTCGATGTCTGTAACTGTCTAGTTGATGTATTGCACACAGATCTCTTGAGCTGGAGATCTACATCCAGTCAATGTGTACACTTCAACTTTTCCTCACTCCGGCACTCTTTACTTGGCCCTGTAGGGTTAAAGATCCAATTACCAGACTGGCAGATCCCCTCAAGTGCCTTCGATGGAGTCACAGTCTCCCAGGTCGGACACAGAGCTCCTCATTGCAGCCCATTTGCATGCTGGGAGGGTTTCAGGGCTGATATAAATGCTGATTTATAGGATGGCTCTGACGTTAATCTCTCATTACTCGGTAAATTGAGTCTTATAAATGAGTTATTTCCTGTGCCGTACATTGACTAGTTATAAAACAGGCCTTCCTCAATAAATCCATGTTTAATGTTTCTCGGTGCCCTCTCACGTAAACTCGTATTCTCCTGGATTTTCTGTACTAGGATAGGATGTCTGCTGGGAAATTAAGTGACATTTCTGCGACGCTTTTAGTGGCAGACTGTAGGTCTTTGTATCGTGGCTTTATTGGCACGCGCTGTGTTGTCGACATCACCCATTTTCTATCACCCGAGTTTAAAAAGTTACAGAGAATGCTACGTCACCCTGTAACATCACGCTAATCTCTCAGTACGGCCGAACGTTTCAGGCGAGCCGTTTGGGCTTTAGTCTCCGTTTCAAGTCTAATCTAGATGATTTGAAAGTGCTCCGCGCCCTCTACAATCTGTTTCTGCCTCTCACAGAGAGATGGAGTTTGAAGCATTTGCCGACGGCGTACAATAAGTGGATTACTTAGGGGCACGTTTTAATGAGCATGGGAGCGGAGCACGAAAGCACGGTAAGAGGAAGGCAATCGTGTTGCGTGCTGCACACTGGGCAAATGAATCAATAGCCTCATTAATGAAAGAAACACCTGTTGTCAACACAGAAACTGGAAAACAGCTGTTGTCTCTATCACATGTACAGGTTTAGTGTTGTGTCTATCACAGACTATAGGAACAGGTTTAGTGTCTATCACATGTACAGGTTTAGTGTTGTGTCTATCACATGTATAGGTACAGGTATAGTGTTGTGTCCATCACATGTACAGGTTTAGTGTTGTGTCTATCACAGACTATAGGTACAGCTTTAGTGTCTATCACATGTACAGGTTTAGTGTTGTGTCTATCACATGTACAGGTTTAGTGTTGTGTCTATCACAGACTATAGGAACAGGTTTAGTGTTGTGTCTATCACAGACTATAGGAACAGGTTTGGTGTCTATCACAGACTATAGGAACAGGTTTAGTGTTGTGTCTATCACAGACTATATGTACAGGTTTAGTGTTGTGTCTATCACAGACTATAGGAACAGGTTTAGTGTCTATCACAGACTATAGGAACAGGTTTAGTGTCTATCACAGACTATAGGAACAGGTTTAGTGTTGTGTCTATCACAGACTATAGGAACTGGTTTAGTGTTGTGTCTATAACAGACTATAGGTACAGGTTTAGTGTTGTGTCTATCACAGACTATAGGTACAGGTTTAGTGTTGTGTCTATCGCAGACTATAGGTACAGGTTTAGTGTCTATCACAGACCATAGGAACAGGTTTAGTGGTGTGTCTTTCCTCCTACACGTAAATTATTTCATTATTATTCATGTAAGGCCTACCATAGCCTTTTATTTTATATCTGAAAAAATATGTTAATACATTAAAAAGATTAAGCACAGTTCAGCCAACTGCTCCAATGTACCTTAATATGTTTCTCTCTATTGTGTGATAAGGCTTTATTCTTAGCTCATTTAAATATTCAAATCCCCAGCAGAGGCTGAGATGACAAACTGAACATTTTGTGCATTGACCATACCGACCTCTATTTGTAGTTATTTTCCTGCTAGTGTTTGTTTTGATAAGCAAACAATATAAATGTAGCCTAGAGAAAAGTCAGGTTTGCAAATCTGGGTGATTGTTTATGCCACATCTGATGGCTACAACCATTATATTTTTATTGTTAGTTTAAAAAAAACGTTGGTGCATATTTCATCTTGTAAACATATTATTCTATATTATTGCATAAATCATTTTCTCCATTGCGATAAGGATTTGTGTACATTTTTTCCAGCTCTACTGATTACATTTCCTCCCATGTTATATTAATCCACTTATTTTAGACTTAGTGTTAGATTAGATACTAACTTATGGTTCAGTTTAATTTAACAGCAGTTAGGTGATTGTCAGTGGAACCTTTCTCTACTAGACGATGCGCTATGGGTGAACATAATTCAAATTATTTTAAGGTATTGAATTGTTCTAATATCTGTGGCTATTGTCAGGATTTTGGGTTTCTGCAACACAGGAGTCCTTACTGCATTAATTTGCTTATATCAGAAATGAGAACCTCAGTTTGCGCCAATTAAAGATACGCCAGCAATTAAACATTACGGGTTAGTTAACAATATTGTTTTCTTTTTTGGCTAATAATATGAAGAACTTTCAGAAATACAGTGTAGACATTGTTAATGTTGTAAAGGACACTTGTGGTTGGAAACAGCAAATGTTTTAGGTGCCCAGGGGTCTGTGTTAGCAACCATCAGTCCTGTGTTTGGCTGGTTGATCATTCGATACACCCTTTAAAGTAATCTGGGCTTATGAGCATTTTTTTTTATAAATGTAAAAAGAAACAATACCTGAAATTGTCTATATATTTAGAATAACATTAAATAATAGTTATTTCACCATTAAAAAATATTATTATCTATATTATAATTTTTTTACTGTTCTCTCTTCGGCTAGACACTACTTTAGGCTGAGGAACCATAGAATCAGTGTGTAAAAAAGTGAAATTGTCCTTTAAAGTGAACAGGCTCATAGTCAGGTCTGGAAAGCATCCATCCAATCATCAGGAGCCAAGCGTGAGGTTTGGGAGAAGAGCTGGAGAACATCCAACTGCTTTTCTACTCATTACTGTGGGGCTCCATCAATATAACATTGGCACTGGTTTCCTGTAGCTCTAACTTACTTTCTATAACTCTCCCCCGTTGTAGTGCATGCCTGTCTGCTCATTGACAGAGACAGCGCACAGGCTCTGGATACAAGCCTGGCTGCATCTGTTCACAGGGTCTAGACTCACACCAAAGGTGTACGCAAAAATAACTCTTCCATTTGGCCGCAAATATTTTACCAGTTAAGTTCAGTGGCGTTTTTGCAATATACTTCTGATGGCTTGACTGCAGTCTGCCTGCCTCTCCCACCTACTATAATGTGTGTGTGTGGGACCTTAGCCTGCCTCGGCAGTCTGTCCACCAGTGTGTGGTATCTCGGCCTGCCTTGGCAGTCTGTCCACCTGTGTGTGGTATCTTAGCCTGCCTCAGCAGTCTGTCTACTTGTGTGGTATCTTAGCCTGCCTCAGCAGTCTGTCTACTTGTGTGTGGGATCTCGGCCTGCCTCAGCAGTCTGTCCACCTGTGTGTGGTATCTCGGCCTGCCTTGGCAGTCTGTCGACCTGTGTGTGGTATCTTAGCCTGCCTCAGCAGTCTGTCCACCTGTGTGTGGGATCTTAGCCTGCCTCAGCAGTCTGTCCACCTGTGTGTGGTATCTCGGCCTGCCTTGGCAGTCTGTCCACTTGTGTGTGGTATCTTAGCCTGCCTCAGCAGTCTGTCTACTTGTGTGGTATCTTAGCCTGCCTCAGCAGTCTGTCTACTTGTGTGTGGGATCTCGGCCTGCCTCAGCAGTCTGTCCACCTGTGTGTGGTATCTCGGCCTGCCTCGGCAGTCTGTCCATTTGTGTGTGGGATCTTAGCCTGCCTCAGCGTATATCCATCTGTTTGTGGGACTTTGTTGGGTTGAAGCCACGTGAGTGTTTGTTGGCTGCTTTTTTGCTCAGCTGGCTCAAATGTGGAATCGAAATGCTCCTAAAGGGCAAGTTCACTCAAAGCTTGGAGTGGATGCAATTCCCTGTTGAAACCTGTCAGTCACAAATTCACTGGGCGAAAAGATATGCAGGAGGCGGGCACAGTGAGAAAGAGGGTTGGGGTGGATGTGGTTGTTCTGAGAGGTAGCTGTTCCAGGGTCTTCTGGGTAGAACCAAAAATCAACATTTCTCACCATCTATCTAGTAGAGCTGGTATGGCCTGAAATATTTATCCTGATATAATTTGAAGCACGCACGGTAACAATATTTATTACGATATATTTGTTTAAAAGAGGGAGCTGCTTTGCTTTTCTCTCTTAATGACAGCCTTTGGAAAATGATAGATGAAGTGATGTCTGATTTGCAGGTCTAGCTTATTTCTTCACAGCGCTGCTCGATGCTTCACTCGTTTGCGGAGGCCACATTATTTTGCTTTCCTCATTCCTGAACGTGGTTTGCTTTGAGGTGATAGAACAGATTGCTTTGCAGAATACCGTTTTCTTGTCTTTGTCCGGCTTTTTAATCCATATGCATATAATTGAAGTTGCACAGGTCTGTTTAACCAACTCCTTCATCTCTTTCAGATATTTCTTTCGTTTATGAACAAGGCTGTATAGGATGTAACGTTTTCCACAGGATTCACTGATGTAGGCTGATGCTGATAATGACGAAACCCAAAGCAGTTCTTTCCAGAAGGCTCTATCGCTGTAAGACGGTATAGTCAAAATACATACCGTAGGCCACATCCATACAGTAGGCTAAATTCATACCGTAGGCCACATCCATACCGTAGGCCACATCCATACCGTAGGCCACATCCATACCGTAGGCCACATCCATACAGTAGGCTAAATTCATACCGTAGGCCACATCCATACCGTAGGCCACATCCATACCGTAGGCCACATCCATACCGTAGGCCACATCCATACAGTAGGCTAAATTCATACCGTAGGCCACATCCATACCGTAGGCCACATCCATAACGTAGGCCACATCCATACCGTAGGCCACATCCATACCGTAGGCCACATCCATACAGTAGGCTAAATTCATACCGTAGGCCACATCCATACCGTAGGCCACATCCATACCGTAGGCCACATCCATACCGTAGGCCACATCCATAATGTAGGCCACATCCATAACGTAGGCTAAATCCATAGCAGTATATTTTTAAACTGGTCATGCCGTCCACCCCACTATCCAGCCACCTCTGTTGTGTTGCCTGGTTTTTACAACCACATGAACACTACCGTTCAAAAGTATATGGTCACTTAGAAACCTTCTTGTTACCATGAAAACATGCATGAAATTATTTTGTTAGGAAATATAGCAACATAGATAGAGAATTTAGTCATTGGTTCCAAATTACATTTTTTAATTTAAAATATTGTTTTTCAAACTTTGCAGACCATTTGGCATTCTAGTTAATTTGTTGAAGCTCTAATCTAAAGAGATTTCACCTCCCCATGTTTCCTGATGCACCTCCCACATGTTGGGTTGACTTTATGGGCACTTCTGACTCCTCCCACAACAGCTCAATTAGGTTGTGATCTGGTGACTGTGCTGACTCCTCCCACAACAGCTCAATTGGGTTGTGATCTGGTGACTGTGCTGACTCCTCCCACATCAGCTCATTAGGGTTGTGATCTGGTGACTGTGCTGACTCCTCCCACAACAGCTCAATTGGGTTGTGATCTGGTGACTGAGCTGACTCCTCCCACAACAGCTCAATTGGGTTGTGATCTGGTGACTGTGCTGACTCCTCCGACAACAGCTCAATTGGGTTGTGATCTGGTGACTGTGCTGACTCCTCCCACAACAGCTCAATTGGGTTGTGATCTGGTGACTGTGCTGACTCCTCCCACAACAGCTCAATTGGGTTGTGATCTGGTGACTGTGCTGACTCCTCCCACAACAGCTCAATTGGGTTGTGATCTGGTGACTGTGCTGACTCCTCCCACAACAGCTCAATTGGGTTGTGATCTGGTGACTGTGCTGACTCCTCCCACAACAGCTCAATTGGGTTGTGATCTGGTGACTGAGCTGACTCCTCCCACAACAGCTCAATTGGGTTGTGATCTGGTGTGCTGACTCCTCCCACAACAGCTCAATTGGGTTGTGATCTGGTGACTGTGCTGACTCCTCCCACAACAGCTCAATTGGGTTGTGATCTGGTGACTGTGCTGACTCCTCCGACAACAGCTCAATTGGGTTGTGATCTGGTGACTGTGCTGACTCCTCCCACAACAGCTCAATTGGGTTGTGATCTGGTGACTGTGCTGACTCCTCCCACAACAGCTCAATTGGGTTGTGATCTGGTGACTGTGCTGACTCCTCCGACAACAGCTCAATTGGGTTGTGATCTGGTGACTGTGCTGACTCCTCCCACAACAGCTCAATTGGGTTGTGATCTGGTGACTTGAGCTGACTCCTCCCACAACAGCTCAATTGGGTTGTGATCTGGTGACTGTGCTGACTCCTCCCACAACAGCTCAATTGGGTTGTGATCTGGTGACTGTGCTGACTCCTCCCACAACAGCTCAATTGGGTTGTTATCTGGTGACTGTGCTGACTCCTCCCACATCAGCTCATTAGGGTTGTGATCTGGTGACTGTGCTGACTCCTCCCACAACAGCTCAATTGGGTTGTGATCTGGTGACTGTGCTGACTCCTCCCACAACAGCTCAATTGGGTTGTTATCTGGTGACTGTGCTGACTCCTCCCACATCAGCTCATTAGGGTTGTGATCTGGTGACTGTGCTGACTCCTCCCACAACAGCTCAATTGGGTTGTGATCTGGTGACTGTGCTGACTCCTCCCACAACAGCTCAATTGGGTTGTGATCTGGTGACTGTGCTGACTCCTCCCACAACAGCTCAATTGGGTTGTTATCTGGTGACTGTGCTGACTCCTCCCACATCAGCTCATTAGGGTTGTGATCTGGTGACTGTGCTGACTCCTCCCACAACAGCTCAATTGGGTTGTGATCTGGTGACTTGAGCTGGCTACTCCAGTATAGACAGAATACCAGCTGACTGCTTCATTCCAAAATAGTTATTGCGTAGTTTTGAGCTCTGCTTTGGTTCATTGTCCTGTCGTTGTTGAAAAGCTGTCCCTCGCCATTTTCTGCCGTTATTCAAACCCGCAATTACCGACGGTACAAAACGAGTCTAAAAACAGGCCAGTTAAATTGCTTCTGAAATTAATGTCATTCTGTTCAGCTATACTAACATAATAGCAAAAGGGTTACGACCCATTCACATTTTAAAATTATAAACTTTTCAAACCCGACGTGCCATTGAAACATCGGACTGATGGTTGTTAATAATGGGCCACTGAATGCCTGAACACTGTAGATATTCCATTAAAATTCAGCCGTTTGGAGCTACCATAGTCGTTTACAACCTTAACAATGTCTACACTGTATTTCTGAAAAAAATTCCTAATCCAGGGAGATTTCTTTACATGACTGCCCTGCAGACTGCTGTGCCATGCAGACTGCTGTGCCATGCAGACTGCTGTGCCATGCAAACTGCTGTGCCATGCAAACTGCTGTGCCATGCAGACTCCTGTGCCATGCAGACTCCTGTGCCATGCAGACTGCTGTGCCATGCAAACTGCTGTGCCATGCAAACTGCCATGCCAAGCAAACTACTATGCAATGCAAACTGCTGTGCCATGCAAACTGCCATGCCAAGCAAACTACTATGCAATGCAAACTGCTGTGCCATACAAACTGCCATGCCAAGCAAACTGCTATGCAATGCAGACTGCCGTGCCATGCAGACTGCCGTGCCATGCAAACTGCCGTGCCAAGCAACCTACCATGCCAAGCAAACACCCTGACAAAAAGAACGACCTCCACTGTCTTTACCACTAAAACACATTTTATACAGTAGTGATCAGTGGATTGGGATCTATCTAGGGCTGGGACAAAAAATACGTTGACGCAAAATATCCGCGTCGATTCGTCAGACCCAAACTTTGCACTCGATGTTGGAGTAGGCTATAATACGTTGTCGACACTTAAAGTTTTAGGCGACAGTGTATGTTTTCTGTGTAATTAATTTCTATATGTAATATAGTCGTGTATTCAAGGTGTGAAATGACAAGCAACCTAAATCAACAAACGGTTGTAACGTTATGTCTTCATTGATTGTCGACGATGGGTCAGTGAACACAGTTAACGTTACATGCAGGACTATTCCGGTTTTAAACGGAATATTGGCGCCCGTAATAGTCCCTACATGTAACTGTGTTCACTGTCATGCCGCGACTGCGCCAGTGACGTTTATGTTACACACATAGGATTTGATTAGCCTACTTGTTGATATTTAATCAATGGGCATAACATGAACTAAGAATGAACAATACTTCTACAGCATTTATTAATCTTAGTTCATATTAATTTCAACATGTACTAATACAGTATTTGTAGATCATTCTGGTGAATGATCGTGTTTGTGTACTGTATGGACACTATGAGTCGCCGTACTGGGGAAGTGCGCATGCGCATTGGTTCTCCCCGGTGTTCGTTAGAAAAAACCCATCTCGGGAGTAGAGGTTCTTAGTTTAGTAGCTCGTTGCCGTGCAAGTTGAATGTAATCAACAGAGGTTTATATAATAAACACGTCTGGCTTGGATTCGTGGACTCCTCACTCATTTCAACAGTATTAAATTTAAAAGTTGTATTTGATAACATTAGTTAATGCACTGTGAACTAACACGAACAAACAATGAACAGCTGTATTTTTATTAGCTAACATTAACATTAAGAGCAATAAACATATATTGCAATGTTAAGGAATTCATGTTTTTTTCATTCAGATATGTAAATCAACATGTATAAATTGCTATTAGTCAATTAATGGGGAGATAATCGAATCGAAATCGAATCGGGCCGGAAAATTTATCGTTAGATTAATCGATGCATCGAAAAAATAATCGCTAGATTAATCGTTTAAAAAATAATCGTTTATCCCAGCCCTTGATCTATCACAGCCCCGGTTTCTACACGGGGTAGATCCCACCTCGTGTTTTATCCCTTGTGGTCGAAACAAACCGTTATTTTTCCCCTCTGAAATCAATTTGAACGGAACAAAGACCCACATAGAGATAGAAGACGTATTTCTGTTCAGCCAATCACTTAGGAGAAGAGGAAGCAGCCTCTATTCATTTGTCTGAGGAAACCATGATTTGAATTATTTAGCATCACCTATTTGATCGATGCCATACAACAGTACTCCTCTGGTACGATGTGAGTGTCCGGATCTCTCCTTTATTATTCATGAAATAGGGAGGAGACAGAAGTGTGAGAGATCGGAGAGGGTTAGATGGAGAGTGAGACAGAGAGTAAGACAGAGTGTGACACGAGACAGCGAAAGACAGAGTGCAACTGTGAGTGGGGAGAAAGTGGGGAGGGGGAGAAAGTGGGCTAAAAGTGGGGTAAAAGAGAGAGTGGGGTAAAAGAGAGAGTGGGGTAAAAGAGAGAGTGGGGTAAAAGAGAGAGTGGGGTAAAAGAGAGAGTGGGGTAAAGGAGAGAGTGGGGTAAAGGAGAGAGTGGGGTAAAGGAGAGAGTGGGGTAAAGGAGAGAGTGGGGTAAAGGAGAGAGTGGGGTAAAGGAGAGAGTGGGGTAAAGGGGAGAGTGGGGTAAAGGGGAGAGTGGGGTAAAGGGGAGAGTGGGGTAAAGGGGAGAGTGGGGTAAAGGGGAGAGTGGGGTAAAGGGGAGAGTGGGGTAAAGGGGAGAGTGGGGTAAAGGGGAGAGTGGGGTAAAGGGGAGAGTGGGGTAAAGGGGAGAGTGGGGTAAAGGGGAGAGTGGGGTAAAGGGGAGAGTGGGGTAAAGGGGAGAGTGGGGTAAAGGGGAGAGTGGGGTAAAGGGGAGAGTGGGGTAAAGGAGAGAGTGGGGTAAAGGAGAGAGTGGGGTAAAGGAGAGAGTGGGGTAAAGGAGAGAGTGGGGTAAAGGAGAGAGAGGGGTAAAGGAGAGAGTGGGGTAAAGGAGAGAGTGGGGTAAAGGAGAGAGTGGGGTAAAGGAGAGAGTGGGGTAAAGGAGAGAGTGGGGTAAAGGAGAGAGTGGGGTAAAGGAGAGAGTGGGGTAAAGGAGAGAGTGGGGGAAAGTGGGGAAAAAGAGGGGTAAAAGAGAGAGTGGGGTAAAAGAGAGAGTGGGGTAAAAGAGAGAGTGGGGTAAAAGTGGGAGTGGGGTAAAAGTGGGGTAAAAGAGAAAGTGGGGTAAAAGAGAAAGTGGGGTAAAAGAGAAAGTGGGGTAAAAGAGAAAGTGGGGTAAAAGAGAAAGTGGGGTAAAAGAAAGAGTGGGGTAAAAGAAAGACAGAGACAAAAAGAGGAAGAGACTTGGATATTGGTTGAAAAGGAGAAATGTACAGAGAGAAGCAGAGGGAGCGTGCACATTGTTTTTAGGTTAAAACGTCTTTACCGTGATTCATATTTCATTCATAGCTTATATTTTCTGGCTGTTTTTTTGTCGTTGTTACAATTGCCTGACATGGTCGCCACCAGTGGTCCTGTTCCCCTGCAAAGACGCCTCATGCGTCAACCAATCAGTGACCCTTTGTGATGTCACTCCGACGTATTTGCAACCAATCGGAAGGCCTGGTGTACTGGGCGATGGAGGCTGAGTGATTTCCCAAAAGCATTTGCACCTCCTCCCAGCGTCTGCTGAGAACATCTGCAACAGCATCCTGCCGATCACATGCATTTATTGTCCTGTGGTTTGTCAGGAACATCTGAGGAGATGTGTCTCCTTTGCACTGGTTACTTACAGTACTGTCTTGTACGGTGTGTGACGACTGTGGGCGGTAGCGATCCCTCTGTTTTGTTAGTACGCCTGTCTGTAAAAAAAACTATTTTTGATTAGTTTTACTGAGGCGAAACGTGTATTGCTCATGTAAAGTCTCAATCCCAACTCTTTAAAGTTTTATTGTTACAGTTTCATGCATTATGTTTTATTTTATTTTCTTAGGTTTCTTAGGTTAGGCTACGACGTGGACTTTGAATTAAGGCCGTGAGACTGTATCGGAAAGGTCTCCACAAACTATGCTTACTCACGGCTGATTTGGCGCTGTTTGATATTTCTTTACAAAACCTTTCTAGCCCTGGCTGTCAGGTTTTTGAGTATCGATGGACAGCAATCTATAAGTCATGAAACAAATGTTTTACTATTTGGGTTTGGACTCTGACCGAGCCGCTGAAGGATATTTCCCGAGGTCAGTCACAGTGGTCAGGTATTCTTGCAGTGTGTACTCTGTTCAAGGCAATTTTGCTAGACAGTGTTTCTATTTGTCTTCTATTTCAAGTGAGTAAAATAATGTACGCTGGTCCAGGAGGTATTTCTCAAGGTTGCCAGCTCTGTGGACTAGCGCTTCGTTATGGAAGAATGACGAATTGTTTAACTTCCAAATGGTGTGAAATTGAATGGGTCATTATTAGAGTTTGATCGTTCGTGGGTTTAGTCGTAATTCTGCCCTGAAAGCATTATCTGACGTAACCACAAACAATTTAGAACAATGTTCGTTCTGTTCTATTATCCACTGATTCCAACACTCTCGGCTGTGATTCGGCTGCATGAGTAGACGCTGGTTATTCTGCAAGTTGATGTATGCAGAGGGTCAATTTGGTGTTTTGTGAATGATTTGTGCGTGAGTGTCCCTCAGACCTAACTGCTTCATTATGCTTCTGCGTCAACTCCACGGCGTAGCTACGCCGTCACAGCTACGGCGTCGTGGCCGTTTTATGGTTCTGCGTCAGGTTGCGTTGCATTTCACCGCCAGATGTATAATCTGACCAATTACAGCCCTTGTGGTCTGCGTCGCCTCGACGCGTAGTTAAAATTTTTTGGAGGTGCACGTCGAGCTACGGCGTAGTGGTCGGAGAGGGGTTCGCGTCGATGCAGAGGGGTCTGCGAGGGTACGCCGTTGATTCGACGCAGAAGCATAAAACAGGCTTAACGCTATAGAGAACAATGGGTTCTATAAATGACTGGAACATTTCATACCAGATCCTGAGGTAACGTTGGGTTTCATGTACGCTTTGTTGCTGCACAACGCCCTGCTTACCTTCTCTTTCAGATCACTCACAGCTTTTTTGAAGTCTCTGTCGCTCTCTTTCTTTCTCTCTCTCTCGCTAACCCCCACACACACACACACACCCCCTCTCTCTTGATCTAGGCTGTACAGTACAGCACTCTGTGATTAGCATACCAAAGAGAGATCCACATAGTGCTATACATAGCCTGGGCGAGCGTTGCTCTGGGTGAGAATATTCCAGTGGAGGAGCGGCGTAAGGGCAAATCTGTCTGATTGTGTAGCTCGGGCCACTTGCTCCCTCGGACGACCCTTGTGCTCGCGGTTCAAATAAGTGTAATTTGTACTTTCTAATGTGTCGACCCGGTCGCGTTCAAAGTGTCTGCTGCAATTGCTGTGTGTGTGTGTGTGTGTGAACGTTGTAAACGCTGTGCACTTGTGACTGTGCGTTCTTTGTAGGTTCGGGCCAGCCCCTGTCCTTACACATTGATCATTGACTTTTCTCCGTCATCCATTCTGTGGAAGGACCCGTCTGGGTGCGCGGCGGCGGAACAATGCGCTGTCTGTAGGTCTGTAGTCCCCTTCGCTACAGGACTAGTCCCCGCTGTGACAAGGGTAATTCTGTCCCAATGCTTCGCCTTCTATACTTTAGCCTAAAGTGAAGTCGATGCACTAACTCCCTTGTTCCAAATACGGGCGTAGAAATCTGTGTCTTTTGTTGTGAGCCAGTGTGTTTCTATTGACTTCTTGGACCAATTATGTTTTCCATTTTCTCCTATTATTGCTCTTTGTGTGCGCTTCTCATTGCCACCTCTGTAAGGGTTTCAAGCGCACAAATCCGAACCAGAGGAGCTATAATTGCCATTTAAGTGTGGCCAAACAAAGGTACTTGAAACCCAGGGCTAAAATTAGGCAATGCTAATTGACCATCTTTCAGAAAATAGAAAGAGTAGATGCTGTCATAATGGGAACAGGTTTCAGGGCTGAATAACTTTTCTCTGTATTATCATCAGAAATACTGTGAACTCGGTCCTTTGAAATGCTGCAGTCCTGTCCTACTAATTAAACTCACGTTTCTTTCATCTTGGGCTTGGAAGACTTAACACTTAATAGTATGAATTTCTAGTTGTGCTTCTGTTCAGATGAGTGTATTCTGATAATCAGCTTTTTGCAACATGATATGATGTCATTGTGCAACACCGAGGTACATATATAGTACATGAAATATAGTACAGGAAATATAGTACACAAGGTGCTTTTAATGACAGTATTGTGGGTTCAAGTCCCACAGGTCCACAAAAAAAGTTTAAATATATACAGTATCTCACAAATGTGAGTACACCCCTCACATTGTTTTAAATATTAGATTTTATCTTTTCACGTGGCAACAGTGAAGATGTAAAGTAGTGAGTGTACAGCTTGTATAATAGTGTACATTTGCTGTCCCCTCAAAATAACTCAACACTCACTTGTGTGAGATACTGTATGTACATGCTGCTGCTGTTATGTAGCATCTCTATATGATGTTTATGGATCTTTGTACTGGAGCCTGTGTTTTCTATATTATGTTGTGTAGGATGTTCTCTGTGGAAATGGATGGAGCTGCTTCTGACAGCTGAGCAAATGGGAAACCTGATAAAATCCTAAATCCTGAGGCAGAAAGGTTGGAATTTTATAAACCGCCCCGGATTCGTGACTGAAGTCAGTGGTTGCGTTCTTCATTCTTGGAAGACATGACTTTCGATTTGGTTCCGTCCAGCGCACGGCACGCACTATACTCCTAAAAAACACTATCTTTACCTTTGTCGTCAATCAACTTCTTACCCAATGACCGTGGTCGTTCGTCCGTTCTGGGCCAATCCAAACCGTCTCGCACGTAGCAATTGTTTCTCTCTCTCGCCAACTGTTAAATTGGTACAGGGCGGTTGATGGAATTGCACCATGGCAGTGTGGGTGCAGGTGTGCACGACCCAGGTCCCCTGCTCCTCTCTCTGGCCATAATAAACCGTTCCCGGGGGAAGAGACTGGAACATATTTCTGTTGGCTGCTTTATTTATTTCATGGCAAAGTGCTTAGAAGGAGACTCCCTGTGGTTTGCCTGGTACGAATATATGCAAGTGATGCTTTACGTGAACTTTCCCTCCTTTGTGGAACATCAGGCAGGACAGGTAACAAAGAAGTCTCTCCGATCTCTCCCAATTTTGTTTGTGTTTTGCGAATTATGCTGATTTGAAGCGTGATGACAATTAAATGGAATGTACTAGGTTTAATGTTTTTGGTGATCAAGTATTCAAATGTCTGCACTTTATATACTGGACATACACAACCGTTTAAACGTTTGGGTTAACTTGGAAACGTCCCTGTTTTTTGAATTATACCTACCCTTTTTACACAATTTTAAATAATAAAAATAATGATTTTGAAAGACTAATTCGTCATTAAAAAATGTGTTGGCAATTATGTCAGCACCGCTGAAAAATGTTGTGCTGAATAAAAAAGCAATAAAACTGGCCTTTAGAATATTTGGGTATCAAAGGCATCAGCTATATTCTGTTCGAATAATTGCTCGAAATGGCCATAAACAAAAAACTTTCTTCTAAGACTTGTCCGTCTATTCCTGTTCTGAACTTAAGGCTATTTCATGCAAGAAAATGCCAAGAAACTGAAGATCTCGGACACTGCTGTGTACTACTCCCTTCACAAAATAGCTCAAATTGCCTCCAACCGGAATGAAAATGTCACGAGTGGTGAGAGTGTTTGTTTCACACGGGGCAGTAATGTAGGTGGCACTTGTTGTAGTTCCTGTTTGGTGATTAGGGTGTTAGTTAATCAGCACAGCTGGGAATGATTTGTGGTTAGCAGGGTGATCAGCTGGGTATTTAAGTCACTGGGAAATGTCACCGCTTTGTCGTTCGTTGTTTGAAGTCACGTCGGTTTGGTGAGTGTTTGGTCGTCGCAGCTGTTTTGATATATATTTAGGAAATTGTTATATAGCTCGGTTTAATTTAATCAGTCTATGTTTTCAGAGTTCAGTGTTTAAGTGTTTGTGTTCATTGTATTTGAAATAAATATCAGGAACGGTTCCAATGACTGTGCAGCTGGCTGTTGTCTCCACACTATATTCTTGATGCACAACTGAGCCGGAGGACAAATACATTAGTTTGAGAAAACCAAAGCCAATTTTGAAGGACACAATTAATTTGGCATTAAAAATCCTTTTTTTTTTTTCATCTCGTCAATGACTATATTTCCTATTCAAACTCATTTCATGTATGTTTTCATGGAAAACAAGGACATTAGTGAGTGACCGTGAACTTTTGAACATTACGCACCCCTGAACCTGTGGTTCCTTAGCAGTTCATTGTATTACATTATCGGATTACAGAACCAATATGAAATATATGACATAAAATAAATGTGGACTTGAGATTTAGAGCTCCGAGATGTCTGCCTGCCTTGATGAAGAACTCCTGTACCGCATAAGCTGCTGTGGGCTTCCTAAACTTGGACCATGGTGGATTCTCAGCTTTAATTAAAGGTATTTGTCCATGCTCGGTCTTGATTCAATAACGCAACCAAATATGGAGATGGCGAAGACTTCTGACTAATTTCATTATGCACAATGTATGCAAGCATTTTAATTTATACATCTGGCACACTTGTTTTCACTTCAACATTACTGGGTATTGTCTGTTTATTGCCGACCAAACAAACAATGTAAATAAATACATATGAAACCTCTAACTCAACCGATGAGGTCTGAACACTGTCTGAACCCTCTGCACATCAGCCTTACGTCTGTTGGCTCTCCTTGGTTCAAACCCGGCTTATAATAGTGTACTAAACAATAGAGGTGTTATTTACCCCAGTGGTTTTCAAAGTGGGGGCCACCAGGGGGCGCCAGGGGAGCCGCAGCAAGTTGGAAGATTTTTTTTGTTAAAGTTTTAAACAGTAAATATCTTTATATTGTTATGAAATAGCTTTATAATAATTTGTCGCATATGTGAAAATTACACTTTTAATGCTAATCTTAATCAAACACTGTTTTATTGTCTATCTATGGGTTCAATAACACATCCTGCAAAAGGGGGGCCTTGGCCAAAACCTGGTGGTATTTGAGGGGAGTTGTTTTGGAAAAGTTTGGGAACCCCTGATTTACCCAATACATGGTTGGTGCTAAGCACTCTTTGAGCGTACACAGAGGTTCACCCGCTCCACTCCCTCATCACTTTGTCTTCGCTCCTCTCTGTTGTTTTGAAGATGCTCCCGGCCCAGACACATTTCATCATTAAAGGCAGGTTGTGAAGTCAAACGGGGAGTCCGGATCGAGCGGCCCCATTATCACAGGTGGCTCTCAGGGAGTTTGAGAGGCTTTGTTTTAACCCGGTGCCGGGATCCCACTAGTATATCTAGAACCAACAACGCCGTGAACCGGTTTGGGCTGTGTGAAATTCTGACAGTTGGATCGCCTGATCCACGGTGGCGGTAGATGGCAGTTGGCACAACTTGGCAGGTCCCACAACTCTGGTGTGAGTGAGGGTTCTCTGTGTCACTTCAGCGGGATTCTGGTGCAACGACGGGTTCCAAGGCTCTGGTGTGAGTGAGGGTTCTCCGTGTCACTTCAGCGGGGTTCTGGTGTCACGACGGGTTCCACAGCTCTGGTGTGAGTGAGGGTTCTCCGTGTCACTTCAGCGGGGTTCTGGTGTCACGACGGGTTCCACATCTCTGGTGTGAGTGACGGTTCTCCGTTTCACTTCAGCAGGGTTCTGGTGTCACGACGGGTTCCACAGCTCTGCTTTCACTTCCTCATCCCTTCAACGGGGAACAGTGAGCAATAAGGATGTGCTCGTCAACTTGGATCATTGTGCTGCCGGTGAAGGAGTGTTACGCTGGAGGCGTTGCTGCTGTCGTGTCACGGCCGAGACGTAGTGCCCCCTACTGGCTGTCTGTCGGAAAACAACTGGGTTTCCTGGATGTTCTGGGTGTTTTTAATTAGCTCTGTTGTTTTTACATCTGACCTCTGCATGTTCACTAAACACTGCTGAGACAGAAACCAGAACACACCAACAAACTCCACTCCTGTTTTAAGTGTGTGTGTGTGTGTGTGTGTGTGTGTGACAAATTCCCAGTAATGAGGACGCCTGGAGAATTGAGATCTACTCGACCTTATTGAAAGGTTTCTTCAGTAGCAGCAGGTGGAGGTGGGGTCCAGGATGTATACCCTCTGTTACAGAGGACTGACAGGTGAGGTGAGAGGACTGACAGGTGAGGTGAGAGGACTGACAGGTGAGGTGAGAGGACTGACAGGTGAGGTGAGAGGACTGACAGGTGAGGTGAGAGGACTGACAGGTGAGGTGAGAGGACTGACAGGTGAGGTGACAGAGGACTGACAGGTGAGGTGAGAGGACTGACATGTGAGGTGAGAGGACTGACAGGTGAGGTGAGAGGACTGACAGGTGAGGTGACAGAGGACTGACAGGTGAGGTGAGAGGACTGACAGGTGAGGTGACAGAGGACTGACAGGTGAGGTGACAGAGGACTGACAGGTGAGGTGACAGAGGACTGACAGGTGAGGTGAGAGGACTGACAGGTGAGGTGACAGAGGACTGACAGGTGAGGTGACAGAGGACTGACATGTGAGGTGAGAGGACTGACAGGTGAGGTGAGAGGACTGACAGGTGAGGTGACAGAGGACTGACAGGTGAGGTGACAGAGGACTGACAGGTGAGGTGACAGAGGACTGACAGGTGAGGTGACAGAGGACTGACAGGTGAGGTGACAGAGGACTGACAGGTGAGGTGACAGAGGACTGACAGGTGAGGTGACAGAGGACTGACAGGTGAGGTGACAGAGGACTGACAGGTGAGGTGACAGAGGACTGACAGGTGAGGTGACAGAGGACTGACAGGTGAGGTGACAGAGGACTGACAGGTGAGGTGACAGAGGACTGACAGGTGAGGTGACAGAGGACTGACAGGTGAGGTGACAGAGGACTGACAGGTGAGGTGACAGAGGACTGACAGAGGACAGACAGAGGACAGATAGAAGAAGATCTATATGGTGGACTCGTTCCAAATCTCCATATTACTGTTCACACTGCGACTGATATACAAGAGGTCTATTTAATAATTAAACTTCTAATTAGCAGGTTCTCTGTCCTGACTAAGCATTAGAAATGGTCACACGCAAGATCTGATTCGGTTGGTTTATTCAGGGATTTTCAGCCAAAATAAGATTACAAGCATTTTTATAATCTTTTGAGGGCTTCTCCCTCAAAACCCACAATGCTTTTCAGGCTGTTATTTATCGGGAAGTAGAAAAATAGCCTTCACAATAAAAGCCCTTATGAATAGAGTACATCACAAGCCATTAGACCTTTCTAAAGCACATTGTAATGTTTTTTATGAAAGCAATTTTGCTTTTCCCTAACAGAGGACAGGGAGAGAGGACAGGGTGAGAGGACAGGGAAAGAGGACAGGCTATATTGCCCCTGTTGCAGAGCTCTGATAGGTGAGGTGACAAAGGGTTGACAGGTGAGTGATGACAGAGTCTTGACAGACAGAGAGCCGGAGGACAGACAGAGAGCCGGAGGACAGACAGAGAGCCGGAGGACAGACAGAGAGCCGGAGGACAGACAGAGAGCCGGAGGACAGACAGAGAGCCGGAGGACAGACAGAGAGCCGGAGGACAGACAGAGAGCCGGAGGACAGACAGAGAGCCGGAGGACAGACAGAGAGCCGGAGGACAGACAGAGAGCCGGAGGACGGACAGAGAGCCGGAGGACGGACAGAGAGCCGGAGGACGGACAGAGAGCCGGAGGGAGGACAGACAGACGGAGGGAGGACAGACAGACGGAGGGAGGACAGACAGACGGAGGGAGGACAGACAGACGGAGGGAGGACAGACAGACGGAGGGAGGACAGACAGACGGAGGGAGGACAGACAGACGGAGGGAGGACAGACAGACGGAGGGAGGACAGACAGACGGAGGGAGGACAGACAGACGGAGGGAGGACAGACAGACGGAGGGAGGACAGACAGACGGAGGGAGGACAGACAGACAGAGGGAGGACAGACAGACAGAGGGAGGACAGACAGACAGAGGGAGGACAGACAGACAGAGGGAGGACAGACAGACAGAGGGAGGACAGACAGACAGAGGGAGGACAGACAGACAGAGGGAGGACAGACAGACAGAGGGAGGACAGACAGACAGAGGGAGGACAGACAGACAGAGGGAGGACAGACAGACAGAGGGAGGACAGACAGAGAGCCGGAGGACAGACAGAGAGCCGGAGGACAGACAGACAGAGGGAGGACAGACACATGAACAACAGTTACCATAGGACTGATTGATTCACCTCTAAGGCACACTGACCCAATGCTCTTATCCACCAGGCTATCTGCCATATTTTTGTAATGTATCAGTAGTATATGTTTTGTGTTTGAAGGGATCATATGTTTATCTTTATGCCTGGTATTGGCCTGCACTTTGATCATTGTCCATTTTGTCCACGTGTACCGTTCTGTAAAAAGATCTCCGACATACTGAATCTGGCCAGAGTTGTTAGCAAATGAATCCACAGTGATATGTGTGACTCTGTCTTTACTTAGACGGAGGCAGCATTGTATAATATCATCCTCTTTAAGTGTCAACCTGCAATAGTAATTAGTCCATTTATCTGTAGTCAAGATTGGTATAGGAATTATCTGAATCCAAACCCCTGCCAAGCCCGATCCCATCTGAATGATTAAACAACCGACCAACACTCCCGGTCAGGCCGTGCCCACCGTTTCCCGAGCAGCGCCGGATGATTTACGGCGACCGCGCTCTGTTGCTGTGGCAATGACGAAGGAGAAGTGATTCTATTTCCATGCTCATGAGAGAAAAAGACCCAATTTCCTCGGCGTGAAACATCCCCAACACAAATAGTGCAAATAATGAGTAAGTGAAGGGGGCACCCACACGCCCAGCCAGCGCGCACATTGTTCAGCCGGGGCCTCTGCTAGAGTCTGCATTCTAATTCTATGGCACTCGGGAGAGGAGAGTGCAGGCCTCTCCAGCCACTTGTGAGGGATGTCTCGCGGGGAATCTAATGCGTTTGGAGAGGATCTCTATTATCTCCGGAGGGGGGGAGGGGCCTGAAGTGGCCCGTGGTGCAGTGCTCTGGATCGGGCTGCCGTCCTCTCTCGGCTCCCGCCGGCTCTTAGCGCTAGCTCGCACATCATTACAGATGCTCCTCGCTAAAGGCTCGTGTCCAGCCCCCAAGTGGGAGACAACCTGTGCACTGAACCGTGGCTGGTTTAGTACACCAACGCAATTCGGACCGAAATAGTTTCTCGTCGTCCTCTGCTGCTTCATCGGCAGCAGCATCATCATCATCATATGAGAATCATCTGTGTGCAACTGGAATTGTCCCGGGCAATGATTGGTGAAAAACCATTCATGGTAAACGACGCTTTGACATGCCGAAGCCAACCACATTATAATTTGACTGCTAATTGTTTTGTTGTTGGAAAAGGAAACGCGAGAATTAACACTTCCCTCACTCTAACCAAGTCATTTTCGTCGTGTGGTGCTTTTTTTTGCATTTGACTCTGAGGTAAAACAAACAGAGGACTTGGTAATCACAGGGGTTCAGCTGTGTTACGCCTAAAGCTCCGTTCTAGCCCTCCACTGCCGGGCTGCTTCTAACCCACCGATCTGACGCTTCTCTGAGTGTAAAAATACTTCCAACTATTGCTATTTGGGGGGAATCGCGCCGCGGCACATCTCACGTGCTTCACAAGAATCTTCGCAAAAGGTCAACTGTTCACACTTGCTTACGGGCACACCTGAGCATCCGTGCAGTGTTTGGCGGTGCCTTCGCCTAGAGACGAAGATTGCATCGAATCATCCAAAATAATTCATTGAAAACAAGTGAAAAAGCTGTTAGAGAAGTTTTTGTCTCTCCTTGTATTGTAGGAAAACCTGCACTCCCACTTCGTAGGCAAAATACCATTTGTACTTAATTATTTTGTCGAAATTGCTAGATTTCACTTAAATACGATTCATTACTCAAATACTGATATGAGTCTTTCGGCTCCCGCAGAGAGTATTTCTTGTTCTGATTCTCCAGTCAGCCCGTCTGGTCGGCTGTCTTTCTGGCTGTCTGGCAGACTGGCTGTTCATCCTTGCCTCCCCACTAGCTTCTCTAAGTGCCTGAGGCCCTATCATGGCTCAGGTAAACACCTCTACCTAAACCCGCTGGCCTCCCTGTATTCTGATCTCTCATGTTCTCCCACATAATGGCTCTTCCTTCCTCCTCCCTCTCTAGCTCCACTTATTCCTCCCCGGTTTCTCTTCTGTTGTTTTGTTCTGTCTACTTCTGCTTTCTGGCTGCCCAGTTCTTTATCCTCTCTTGTATGTAACCTGACAAATGCTTTTCTTTTGTCCATCTCTCCGTTGGTCCCCTGCTGCACTCACAAGGTCGTGGCTCCCTGTAAACCATGAGGACCTGCCAGTCTCTACCTGTGCCAGGTGTCGTGTGTCTGAGGACCCGCCGGTCTCTCTACCTGTGCCAGGTGTCGTGTGTCTGAGGACCCGCCGGTCTCTCTACCTGTGTCGTGTGTCTGAGGACCCGCCGGTCTCTCTACCTGGGCCAGGTGTCGTGTGTCTGAGGACCCGCCGGTCTCTCTACCTGGGCCAGGTGTCGTGTGTCTGAGGACCCGCCGGTCTCTCTACCTGTGCCAGGTGTCGTGTGTCTGAGGACCCGCCGGTCTCTCTACCTGTGCCAGGTGTCGTGTGTCTGAGGACCCGCCGGTCTCTCTACCTGTGCCAGGTGTCGTGTGTCTGAGGACCCGCCGGTCTCTCTACCTGTGCCAGGTGTCTGCCAAAATGCTGGACGGCCAAAATACTGGTATTACAGCTTTGTTCACATTCACACCCTTTGAAATCTCTTTGTTTTGTGTCAGATTAAGAAATTGAGATGTCTGACCAGTTAAAGTATGGATAATGCTGCTGTCAGATTTTTTATGTGTCAATTTGGCACTGACTGTGGCCCCACATGCTGACGAGCTGTTACCTGTAGCCTCACATGCTGACGAGCTGTTACCTGTAGCCTCACATGTTGACGAGCTGTTACCTGTAGCCTCACATGCTGACGAGCTGTTACCTGTAGCCTCACATGTTGACGAGCTGTTACCTGTAGCCTCACATGCTGACGAGCTGTTACCTGTAGCCTCACATGCTGACGAGCTGTTACCTGTAGCCTCACATGCTGATGAGCTGTTACCTGTAGCCTCACATGTTGACGAGCTGTTACCTGTAGCCTCACATGCTGACGAGCTGTTACCTGTAGCCTCACATGCTGACGAGCTGTTACCTGTAGCCTCACATGCTGACGAGCTGTTACCTGTAGCCTCACATGCTGACGAGCTGTTACCTGTAGCCTCACATGCTGACGAGCTGTTACCTGTAGCCTCACATGCTGACGAGCTGTTACCTGTAGCCTCACATGCTGACGAGCTGTTACCTGTAGCCTCACATGCTGATGATCTGTAACCTCTAGCCTCACATGTTGACGAGCTGTTACCTGTAGCCCCACATGCTGATGATCTGTAACCTGTAGCCTCACATGCTGACGAGCTGTTACCTGTAGCCCCACATGCTGATGATCTGTAACCTCTAGCCTCACATGTTGACGAGCTGTTACCTGTAGCCCCACATGCTGATGATCTGTAACCTCTAGCCTCACATGTTGACGAGCTGTTACCTGTAGCCTCTCATGCTGATGATCTGTAACCTCTAGCCTCACATGTTGACGAGCTGTTACCTGTAGCCTCACATGCTGACGAGCTGTTACCTGTAGCTTCATGCCCATTTCCCTGCTTCTTCTCATTTGTAGTATACATGAAAGAGTATGTGCTGTTGTGATGTGCTGATTCTGGTTATTGACCAGACATCTATCTGAGTTTGCTGCAGAATTGCAGAGGTAAGCAGGGCTCAAGTAAATATTGCAGAAGTTATATAGTCAGGCCTCGTCCCTCGCTTAAGCTGTGCAGCCTGAAAGCGCAATGTGGCCCTTTAATCTCAGCCTTTGATGCTGTTTTTTTCTGTCGGCTCTGACCTCTCCTCAGTCGCGTCACACCGTCTCTCGTCCCCGGGGCCCCGCCCATGAGTCAGTCCGAGACGATACAGCGAGGACCCTCCTGTCGCCCTACCAGGGGGTTTGGCCTCTTAGAGACTGTCACTCTCCGCCTCTCGTTAATTGGTTTATTATTGTCAGTCCGAAGCGGTGGCAGTGCTTAGCCCACCACTTACCATGATGAGGCCTTGGTGAGTCTAAACACTGCTCGCAATCAATGGCCAGAGCAGTGAATCCTCTTAACATGTAAACACTTCAAATTAAATCTTATTAAAGGTATTGATCTGCCCACAGCAACGAGCGTGGTCAGCTGAATTAAGAGAAAATATTCAAAAGGTTCCTACTTCCTTGTTAGGTTATTGATCTTTTTTTGTTGTTATTGTCGACGGTAAACATTTGAACTCACACTAGCGTTCAAAAATTTCAGGTCACTTCAAAATCCCAAAGAAAAGCATTTCTTTGTCCAATAAAACATAAAATAGAGCAGAAATACAGTTTAGACATTGTTCATGTTGTAAATGACTATTTTAAATGGGATATCTACATAATCTTTGGTGTCCAGAGGCAGGAACACAGCAGATCACATCAGTCCTGTGTTCCAATGGCATGTTTCAATTCCTAATTCAAGTTGATCATTAGAAAACCCGTTTGCAATTATATTAGCACAGCTGAAAACTGTTGTGCTGATTACAGAAGCAATCTGCATTTGTGGGTTTGATCAGAGGCTCAAAATGGTCAGAAACAAACATTGTCTACTGATACTTTCAGTCAGTTCTTGTTCTGAGAAATAAAGGCTATTCTATGTGAGCAATTGCCTAGAAACTGTCCTACAATGCTGTGTACTACGCCCTTCACAGAACAGCGCAAACTGGCTTGAAGCAGAATAGAAAGACATGTGGGAGGCCCAAATCATTACAGTGTCTACTTTGAGAAACAGAGGCCTTCCAGGTCCTCAACTGGCAGCTTCATTATATAGTACCTACAAAACATCAGTCTCAGCGTCAACAGTGAAGAGGCGACTCCAGGATGCAGGCCTTCTAGACAGAGTTGTAAATGAAAAGCTACTGTATATCTCAGACTTGCCAATAAAAAGCAATAGCCTAGATGGGCAGAAGACACTGTTGATAATATGGTGGGATGATGATGTTGATGGTGGGATGATGATGGTGTTGTTGATGGTGGGATGATGATGGTGTTGTTGATGGTGGGATGATGATGGTGTTGTTGATGGTGGGATGATGATGGTGGGATGATGCTGATGTTGATGATGGGATGATGATGTTGTTGTTGATGGTGGGATGATGATGTTGTTGTTGATGGTGGGATGATGATGGTGTTGTTGATGGTGGGATGATGATGGTGTTGTTGATGGTGGGATGATGATGGTGTTGTTGATGGTGGGATGATGATGGTGGGATGATGCTGATGTTGATGATGGGATGATGATGTTGTTGTTGATGGTGGGATGATGATGGTGTTGTTGTTGATGGTGGGATGATGATGGTGGGATGATGATGGTGTTGTTGATGGTGGGATGATGATGGTGTTGTTGATGATGGGATGATGATGTTGTTGTTGATGGTGGGATGATGATGGTGGGATGATGATGGTGTTGTTGATGGTGGGATGATGATAGTGTTGTTGATGGTGGGATGATGATGGTGGGATGATGATGGTGTTGTTGATGGTGGGATGATGATGGTGTTGTTGATGGTGGGATGATGATGTTGGGATGATGCTGATGTTGTTGATGGTGGGATGATGATGGTGGGATGATGCTGATGTTGTTGATGGTGGGATGATGATGGTGGGATGATGCTGATGTTGATGGTGGGATGATGATTGGGGTGGAGATGTGATGCCTTGGAGCTATGATTCTGTTTCTCGCTCCTCACCAGGGGGAGTCATAAAATAATCTATAAAGTGATAATGAGCCTGAGACGTGGTGAAGCTCCCCAGCCACTTCCTGCTGAGACTGCCTGTGCTGTGTGTGGGAGGGTGTGTGTGTGTGTCTGTGTGGGAGGGTGTGTGTGTATGTGTGGGAGGGTGTGTGTGTGTGTTCTTACTGGGTTTTGACATTGTACTGTTGATTGTGTTGATTGGGGTCTGTGTATCTCTTTAACCTCAGCAGGAAACAGGGACCGGGACGGCTCAATCAATCCCTGTGGATCTCCCATTCTGTGGGAAATACAAGTGCTTTGTGAAAATGCTCATTTGATATATTTCTCTTAGTTGCTTCAGCAGCTGCACGTCTCTGGCTGTCAGTGCCGAGTATATTACATGTCAATGTGTTCTTCAGATCTACACAGAATGGACCTTTTCTTTAGACCACAGTCGAGATTTAAGCAGACATTTGAACTTTTCAGTTTATTCCACATTCCTTTCTTTTGTACTGTGTTCTGCAGCTCAGCGTTGCCCGGTCTTCACATCATGGGCGTGCTACGTTGACGGGCACGTCCTGCTTACATCTGACACCTCTCCCTCTACCTCCTCCACCCCCCACTGTCGTCCATAACAGGTGAGCGTCTCCTGACCCGAGCCGGTTCATTCAGAGCAGCGGCGCCCGGTTGTTGTGACGATGGACACGAAGGACCGCCCTCAACGCTCCCTGACCCGAGGTCGCTGCAGGAAGGATTTCCCGACGGTCGTGGTTTCCTCTGAGCCCACCGAGTGCCGCGTGGCCACCCAGACGTCGTACAGCTCCAGCGAAACACTCAAGGCCTACGACACACATCTGCGCTACGGGGGGTGCGTGCCAGAGCTGGTTCACCACGAACAAGAGGAGTACGTTCGTCAAGGTGAGCACCCGGAAATCCCAATAGAGTAAGGAAAGCCGGCTCGGGACCTCTGTGACCGGGAAGGATTTTAATTGACCACACACACACACACGAGTCCACACTTCACCCTGGCCATGTGACTGGTACACACACCAATGGTGATGCAATTGTTTCCATGGTAATGAAGAACGTTCCACATGTTCACCTGTGAGATGAGCTTTGCATCAATCACTGTTTTTGTCCTGGTCTCCACAGTCGTCTATTTCCCAGGGTCTTCCAGTTAGATGATTATACATTTATATATAGGTATATACACTCTATCATTCAAAAGTTTGGGGTTACTTGGAAATGTATATATATTTTTTAAAGAATATAACGTTGATCATAAATACAGTGTAGACATTGTTAATGTGGTAAATGACTATTGTAGCTGGAAAAGGCTGGTTTTCATTTACATAGGGGTACAATCCCATTATCCATCCTCTGTTCTAATAGCACAGTGTGTTTTAGTTAATAATTTTAAAGGCTAATTGATCCTTAGAAAATCCTATTGCGAATATATTTGCAGTGTTGAATATTGTTGTGCTGATTGAAGGAGCAATTAAACTGTCTGTCTTTATAAGTTCAGTATCAGCGTTTGTTGGCCTTCTAGGGAGAGTTCTTCCAGTGTCTGATCTTTTGTCCATCATAATCGGTTTTTTTTATTGGCCAGTCTCTTTTCTTTTTATTGGCCAGAAGTTTTTGCAACTGTGTCTATCCTTTGGAGCACGATATACATAAATCCGAATCCTCTCTAGCATCTTCTAGTGCTGTACCCGACTCAGAATGATGTCATTCGAATCGGATTTGGCTGTTCTATACAGAGGTTCCACTATTGGTTCCTTTTTTATTTTTTGTTCATGATAGAACTGAATAATAGATCTGACAATCAAAAAATCCGTTGGCATGAGTTTCGCTAATGATTTCGACCACATTAACATAAGCAAACGCTACAGAGTAATGGGAACTTAGTATTTGCATTTAATCAATAGAAGACAGCCGCGTGCCTGGATTTGACAGCAATTTACACATGTATTCATTTCTAAATCAAGCTAACCAAAATGTTTTATTTGACGGTAAAATTCAAAACCATGTGTGAATGAGTAAACAAAGTTATATTGTGATGTAGTCCGAGCTTCACGACCATCTAGCAAACTCTGAATAAAACAGGGAGAGGAAATCTAATGTACTGTAATCTAATGTAATCTAATGTAATGTACTGTAATCTAATGTAATGTAATGGACTGTAATCTAATGTAATGTAATGGACTGTAATCTAATGTAATGGACTGTAATCTAATGTAATGTAATGTACTGTAATCTAATGTAATGTAATGGACTGTAATCTAATGTACTGTAATCTAATGTAATGTAATGGACTGTAATCTAATGTAATGTAATGGACTGTAATCTAATGTAATGTAATGTACTGTAATCTAATGTAATGTAATGTACTGTAATCTAATGTAATGTACTGTAATCTAATGTAATGTAATGTACTGTAATCTAATGTAATGTAATGTACTGTAATCTAATGTAATGTACTGTAATCTAATGTAATGTAATGTACTGTAATCTAATGTAGTGTAATCTAATGTAATGTACTGTACTGTAATCTAATGTAATGTAATGGACTGTAATCTAATGTAATGTAATGGACTGTAATGTAATGTACTGTAATCTAATGTAATGTACTGTAATCTAATGTAATATACTGTAATCCAGGGGTGTCCAAAGTTTTTTTTTTAGTGAGGGCCAAATACAGAAAAATAAACAAAGGGCCGGGCCGCACACTAGAGGTAACATATTCACACATGAACACTGTGTGTATTTCTAACTCACCTATAATGTGAAGAACTGTGCTGTCCTCTAGCTCGAATTATGTTGACAGTTTTTACGCCCGTCATGGCCGGAGCTCCATCCGTTGTTTCTCCACAGAGTTTGTCCCATTTAAGCCCCATCTTACCAACTGCTTCCGACACAGCTTAAAAATATCTCTGCCGGTCGTTGTGCCTTTTAGGCTCCTCATATCATGCAGCTCCTCCGTACAGCAAAAAGTCCATCTACTCCCCGCAAAACATTAAGAGCTGCGCGGTGTCTGTGGCATCTGTGCTCTTATCGCTAACCCTATCCATAACCAATCGCATGCTATCGAGTACAAATCAAAAGCACTAGCTTTGTCTCTCAGCTTCTCAGTTTCCAGTTAGCTGACAACAAGTCCTCGATTCTCCGCACCACTGTATTTCTGGATAAGCTCACGTTGTTGAAATCCGGAACTTTTTCCGGGCACATTATTGCTGTGACTTTGAGGCACTGCTTTATGAAATCACCGTCTGAGAACGGTTTGCCGTGCTGGGCCATACGTTTAGCGACCTTATAGCTTGCTGTTGTGGCGTTTTCCTTTATTTTGTTAGCACGAAAAACACCTGTTGTTGAGCTTGCATGCTAGCTGCCATTTGCTTGACTTTCTGCGTTCGTTCGGCCCTGGTGTACTGATGTGTAGCTCTGATGTTTGGTCTCATAGTGCTGACGGACATTATACTCTTTCAGCACAGCAACATCATCATTGCAAATTAAACAGATACACTTTACGTTGATTTCTTTGAAGAAATATTCATGTTCCCACTGTGTTTGAAATCTTCTACACTCACTTGCTATTTTGCGTTTCTTTGGTGCTGCCATTTCTGGTGACTCGCAATAAGTTTTTGTTTGCTTAATTTTGTTTAGTGGAGAAGCACCTGTTCTAGATCATCCTTCCCTCAACCCTTAGCAGTCTCCTAGTCCCTGCCGCTGAGAAGCATCCCCATAACATGATGCTCCCACCACCATGTTCCCACCACCAATAGCTTAATTCTAGTCTTATGAGGTCTGACAGTCATTTTCCTCATTCTCTTTGAGTCCTTATTCTCAGGACAGGTTTCTGCTCTACCACAATAGCTTGGTTGGTGGAGTCCTCCAGAGATAGTTGCCTTTCTGCAAGGTTTTCCAGAAAGAAATGCTGAGACTTAGTTGTATTTTCCATATACGAACATTCAAGTTTTAGAGGCATCAATGATTGATCAAAGGCCACACAAATAAGGGCTCAATTGGGAGTGTCATGGCGAAGAAACGGAATACTTATGTACACAAGATATTTCCGTTTTTTTCCCCACAGTGATGTTTTTGTTGTATTTTTGCAGGGATAGACGCAGAACAGCACATTCACAACAGCACACAAAAAAAAACAGAAAACAAAAATATGACACAGTTAATCAAAAGAATTAAAGATAACACAGCAATAAAACTGCATAGCTCACCGGGAGCATTTGAATTTTCACCCACATAGCTTTTATTTAGGCTTTAATGTTTTTGGTGTCACGCCCTATTTAGCTGTACCATTTTCCCTAGTTCATTTCAAATCTGTATTCTGGAACTCACAGAATGTATGCCAACCTTTCCCTAACAAGAAACGTCTTGGACAATTCCCATTCATGGAATGTTGACATTACGCCATTTTCGAGTTAGCATTCGTACTTGCCACAAGTAAAACATCTCCAATGTTCTTAGGATGCACAACCGGACAGATATTTAAATTTCAAAATGTTTTTACCAACTGCATTAACCCAAAATAGCCTAAATATGATAACATTCCAGAAAATCTTCGTCTGGTCCTCCTGCTTGCTCCAATACAACATCCAACAATGTTGTTAAACAGGGAGTTGCCTACTTTATTTTGGGTGTTATGTAAAAGGATATTGAAATCTCCAGGCACCAGTGAGCTGGTGGCTGTGCATTACGTCACACACATTCAATACCATTCTACCACGGTTATTTGAATCTTTAACTCTACTGATCTACTTGATCGTTCCTGTTTCACCGTGAAAGCTTGGTAGAATGCATAGATTAGCCAGAGGGCCTGGACGTTTTATCGCAGCAGCCTTTTGTCACTTTCCGCTATTCCAAATGTATGTTTCGATCAACTCGTCCCAGGCTATGAATTTGTTTTCGGGGATCATTAATTCGATAGATTGGAATGAATATGGTAGCAAAGGTAGGATATTTATTTAAATTGTTTGTATTCTGGAAATCTAGAGGGACGGTATATTAACTATATATATCCCTTTGAATGTTTTCATCGATTTTATTATTATTGGCTTCAAACGTGTTGGTAAACTATATGGTTTTAATAACGCCAAGGTACGTCACTGTTCTGGAATTCCATTTCAAATTATACGCATCTACGAGTTGTTGGGATGGAGAATAATTTAATTAGAGAATTTGTGTCTTTGATATATTCAATTTGTTGCCTGAATATTGTCCACATGTATCAAGTAGGTTCATTAGTTTCGGGAAACATACATCTGGTTGTTTGAGAAAAATAATCACATCGTTTTGTAGAGGAAAAAATATGTTGTTATCGTATGAAAGCTAGAATCTCAGGTTTGTTCAGCCTCTGGCTCGAGCTGCCGAGCTAATACATACTGGATAATATTTCAGAGCCACACCCACAATTGGTGTCATGAAATGGGGTATTTTTAAATAGTCCACCCTGTCCGAACCGCTGACTCACCAGGCCCTCTGTTGTGCTGTGGGTTTCTTCTCTACACAAGAATGTGTTGTTCCGAACGGGAGTGGTGAGGGGGTTTGAGTTATTCTCTGTAAATAGCATCGGTCCAACCTCACGTCTCTTGTGCGTAGGGTTTGGCCTCTTCAGTCATTCTTCACAGGGTCGGACAAGCAATGACCCCTTAAGGTTCCTCTCTTCGAATATTCACCCAATGCCTGCTCCCTTATTCAATTTCACAGGATAATGAACCCACAGGGAAACAATAGCCAGAAGAGCTCAACACCCCCCCCCCCAGACGGTTTGTCAATTAAAACCTGAGTGACAGATGCGTTGCCGAGATGGACTCCCGACTAGAGCCCCGTTAATGTTCATTTGTGGGTGAAGCCGTGACGACAGGTCGTGCCTCTGCTGTGTCGTGTTCGTCTCTGACATGTTGGCGTGTGCACGCCGCGGCTCTGGCAGCGGTTCGTTTTGATCAAACTCATATCTGCCGGGTCCACGGTCAGATTGGCCAGACATATTGCCATCTGGGAGGAGAGATAAGCTGCTACAATACATCATGGGTTCCCCACGTTGGTCCTTGACTACCCAGACGGAACATGTTTTGGGTTCCTGATCACGTGTGCACTTCTGTTGCCCTTCAGTGCAATGACAGCGTGTACAGTTGTTCTTCAGCTTGCTTCAGTATTGTTCCGGACATAATTGTACTGGTTGTTGCTCATTATCGTAAAACTCATTGGATTGTATTTCTGAAGCTACGATATCAGCGCTGTCCGAATGTTACAAATAATTATTCAAGCGAGACGTCAAAATTAAGAAACTCAGAAGTTGTACTATGAATTAAAACAAGTTTATTGAAGTCTGGCCTTTCTCACTCTGGATAACTCTACACAGACCTGGATAACTCTAGACATAACCTGGATATCTCTAAACACAGACCTGCATTACTTTACACAGACCTGTACCAGTCTACACACAGACCTGCATTACTTTACACAGACCTTCACCAGTCTACACACAGACCTGCATTACTTTACACAGACCTGCACCAGTCTGCACACAGACCTGCATTACTTTACACACAGACCTGCATTACTTTACATAGACCTGCACCAGTCTACACACAGACCTGCATTACTTTACACACAGACCTGCATTACTTTACACAGACCTGCACCAGTCTACACACAGACCTGCATTACTTTACACACAGACCTGCATTACTTTACACAGACCTGCACCAGTCTACACACAGACCTGCATTACTTTACACAGACCTGCATTACTTTACACAGACCTGCATTACTTTACACTCAGACCTGCATTACTCTGCTCAAAGTATTTATTTCATTCTCTCTCTTTATTTCTGTCTTCCTCTTTTCTCTATGTTTTACACTTTCTATTTCTCTCTCTCTCTCTTTCTCTAATTGTTCTGCTGCCCTGGGAGAGGAGCTCAGATTGAGCTTCAAACGAATAACAAAGACAGGCGTCAGCATGCAGGAAGCAGTCTCTGGGTTGTATAAGCAGCTCTGTGGAAACCCACTGAGGGTACTAAACAGTCTGCCTACTTCACCTGAAGACATGGTTCACCTTGTCCTCACCTCACCCACCGAAGAACCACACGTTCTACCCTCGTTCTGCATTTCACATTCGAGTCAGTTAACAGGCGCTGTTTTCCAGTATGACTCACAGTTAGTGCAGCCATCTTAATTAAACTAGGTGGCACAAACACAGATCCAAGGTAATAGTCGTTATTAGGTAGCTCTGTTTCATGTAAAGCGGAGGCTTGTGTTTTTCTCCTCGGATTGACTCTACCTGAGATAGCTGAAGTGTCAATTGATGATGCAGACGGATCTGATGAAACGCGAGAGAGAAAAAGAGGAAGAGCGAGAGAGTACAAGCGCAGAGAGTGTGGGGATGCCTATGTGGTTTTTAACACAACCTCTCTCTGCCGATTTCCGGAACTTTCTGGTCCCACCCTTTTCATGGCAGATAGGCCTTCTCCGCCCGGAGACACCCTCCTATGGCTTCACTCACCTATTAACTGGCAGGAGATGTGTGTCAGTAGATGTGTGTCATCAGTCACCGTGATACAGTACGACATAAACGTGTCTGCGGTGCTGCTTGAACTCTGCAGTTGGGGTTCAGGTGTGTGTGTGTGTGTGTGTGTGTGTGTGTGTGTGTGTGTGAGCTGCGCGCCAACCACATCCATATGGTGGGGGGATATCAGGTAGACCTGGGGAGGCTGGTAATGGCCCTGGGCTGATGAGAATGCACGCCGCCTCAGCCGCTGAAAGCAGAGCCGAGCGCTCCCCCATGAGCAGTTTGGCTCCGTGCAACATCTGGTGTCGTGCACTTCCTCTCCCCGCTTCGGCCATTACCAAAACATGGCTCTACCCCAAGCACAGCAGCGATGTCGTTTAACCCGTTCTCATTTGCCCACAATGTTCGCCCTAGGCCCTAATCCGTTTGTGTGTCAGAATGTGCGCGTGTTCTCGTAGTCCCGGGCAACGTGTACATGTGGGGACATAAAGTGCCCATGAAGATATTTTATCCTGGAAAATATGTCCCTGAAACTTTTTCTTGGCAGGTGCTCAATAGGAACATTTCCGACTATAGGGTTTAGATTGTGGGGAGACAGTAAATTGGGCATAGTTAAGGAATTGGGGTTATTTTTAGGTTAGGCACTAGTGGTTAGGTTTAGGTTTAGGCGTTATGATGTGGGCACTAGTGGTTAGGTTTAGGCGTTTTAATGTGGGCACTAGTGGTTAGGTTTAGGGATAGGCGTTATGATGTAGGCACTGGTGGTTAGGTTTAGGGTTAGGCGTTATGATGTAGGCACTAGTGGTTAGGTTTAGACATTATGATGTGGGCACTAGTGGTTAGGGTTAGGCGTTATGATGTAGGCACTAGTGTTTAGGTTTAATTTTTACATTATGATGTAGGAACTAGTGTTTAGGTTTAAGTTTTGACATTATGATGTAGGCACTAGTGGTTAGGTTTAGGGTTGGGCGTTATGAGGTTAGACATTATGATGTGGGCACTAGTGGTTAGGGTTAGGCGTTATGATGTAGGCACTAGTGGTTAGGTTTAATTTTTACATTATGATGTAGGAACTAGTGTTTAGGTTTAAGTTTTGACATTATGATGTAGGCACTAGTGGTTAGGTTTAGGGTTAGTGGTTAGGACTTCTGATTTTTAATGAGTGTGTTTGTGCCCTTCATGTTCCCGTCAAAATCAAGAACATAATTCAACTACATGCTACAACCCACGCTACGCTACACTCTACGCCACACTCTACGCTACTCTGTATGCTACACTCTACGCTTACATTTATGCTACACTCTACGCTCACATTTATGCTACACTCTATGCTCACATTTATGCTACACTCTACGCTCACATTTATGCTACACTCTACGCTCACATTTATGCTACACTCTTCGCTCACATTTATGCTACACTCTACGCTCACATTTATGCTACACTCTACGCTCACATTTATGCTACACTCTACGCTCACATTTATGCTACACTCTACGCTCACATTTATGCTACACTCTACGCTTACATTTATGCTACACTCTACGCTTACATTTATGTTACACTCTACGCTTACATTTATGCTACACTCTACGCTACACTCTACCCTTACATTTATGCTACACGCTACGCTCACATTTATGCTACACTCTACGCTTACATTTATGCTACACTCTATGCTTACATTTATGCTACACTCTACGCTACACTCTATGCTTACATTTATGCTACACTCTACGCTTACATTTATGCTAACCTGTATGCTACACTCTACGCAACACCAAGTAAAGGAGAGCAAAAATCGACCTTTATTTGGGATGGTTAAATGTATCCTTCTGGTGGCAAAGTTGACCTACTTTATGAAATGCCATTGCCTTTGCGGAAAGAAAGTGTGTTGATCGTGATAGGCCGGATGAAGAAGTTGTTACAGGAAATAATCGAGGCCGTGTATGTCAACGCCAGGTGTTTAGCAGTGGGTCAAAGGTTATTGGACGTGCGGGAACCGCTGACATGTAACCTTTGATCACAGACAGACACAAAGCCAGAGACGGGGAAGTAAAAGACTACGGAGGGAACGCCTGCTGAATTTACCTCTGGGGAAAATCTAATCTCCATACAATTGTCTGTTATGGAACACGGAATATGTGAAGGACAATAACTAGGATGTTAACAGTAGTTGTTGTGCACACACACACACACACAATTCTGAGTAGTAATTTTCAAACAAAACATGTCGGAATGCCCGGTACTGCCCAATTGGATCTGGCTAGCTTGTGCTTCTCTCTTCAAGAACGACAGGAGACATTACTGCGGCGTGAAAGCAGACCGTGCGTTAAAATCGTGATAAGCTAACCGAGCCGGGGACAGAGGAGCCGGGCGTAAGATGCACTGGTGACACCCTCGTAGGATCTAAACGTGTTGCCACTTGTTAGGCGAGCAGTCAGAAGCAAAGGTGGTAGATCCCTTTTCGTGTTGTCACGACGAGCGTTCGGTGGCTTCGCCTTAGCGGTCTGTGTGCGGGCCAGTTGGGCAGACCGCAGACGTCATGGAATATTTATGGAGCGCTGGCTGCCGGTGCTCTCTCTCCGCCGGACCGGGCCTCCCGGAATATGAATGAGCCTTCAGTGGAAGGACAGGGGATCTGAGGCCAGACTGCGTGCGGTGTCTAGCCGAACCGAGTGGCACATTAGGACAGGTTTACCATGAACACCAGGTCAAAGCCGCGCCACGGTGAGCTCTGCAAAACAGCGGAGGGCAGGCGACTTGCCGGGCCGTCCCTGTAGCGGATCGACCAATCGGCCGCCTCCGTGCCTGTTTAGTATGCGCCGCTCATGCAGGCCCGGAGTACTGAAGGGGGTCTGAGAAGGTGGGCTGCCCATTGATTCATTTCACTGCTCACGGTAATAGTGATAGTAACACTCAGACACACACGCGCGCGCACACACACACACACACACCACTAGCAGGAGATTGGTTAGGTTGGTGCGATGACTTTTGTACCACGGGTCAGTGCCAAGGCACTGAGGGGGCAGCCGCTGGCCTTCACTTGTCCACAGAGGCTACTTAGACTTAACCGTGGTCCTTTGAAGCTATGTGCTGATTGGCGCCGGTTCTGTCAGTTCAGTTTGAGGCATCACAGCACATACAACGCCATGTTGTTGCCGTAAAGACCAATTGGTTGTTAGCATGCTGTTTTCCGGTGTCTTTGCAAGAGGACTGCAGAAATTATTCTTATTTTACTTTGACAGTTACTTTGGGTGCGAAGTGGTTCAAGAGTTTTGGCCTATTGGTCACCATTGCTCATTTTAATGCCTTTTTAAACCATATGAACGTTTTGAATTCACGATGCAAATAAATCCGCAGCAGGTCCCTGAAACGTTACGGGTTGTATGATGACCAAAACTTTCAAATGAGGAGCAGTTGGGTGTAAATTCTAGATTCCGTTTCCCAGGCTGCGTGAATACGGAACTATATAGTGTGTCGAGGTTTACTTAATAGAGACAGAGTTGTTGCGGAGACACAGAGTTGTTGCGGAGACACAGAGTTGTTGCGGAGACACAGAGTTGTTGCGGAGACACAGAGTTGTTGCGGAGACACAGAGTTGTTGCGGAGACACAGAGTTGTTGCGGAGACACAGAGTTGTTGCGGAGACACAGAGTTGTTGCGGAGACACAGAGTTGTTGCGGAGACACAGAGTTGTTGCGGAGACACAGAGTTGTTGCGGAGACACAGAGTTGTTATGGAGTTATAGAGATATAGAGCTTCTACAAGGCAGATGCCACTAGTGATGCTGATTATGTTGAACCACAATAGAGTTCCGACCGAAATACCAATTGGCTTAAATCAGACCCGCATTGCAACTGGGCACTTGACTACCCACAACACCATTTAAAAATCCAACCAAACGTAGATGTTGACCATCTGCCCTGTGGGATCAATGGAGTTATTTAACCATGAGTTGTCTGGATGAAAGTTCTCCTCGAGCCATTGTTAGCTCGGCAAGAAGACCTCCTTGCCTGTCTGTATCAGTATTCCATTCCTGCTGGAGGCCATGTCTCCATCAGCTCCCCCCTGAGGTAAAGGCTGTCTGCTCGTCTGCCTGTTTCATGTAGCTCCTCCCCACCTACTCAGAGGCTATGCCGCAATGACGTGGTTTTCTGTCGGAGTGCAGCGTCGGTTGAGAACATTGCAGTCAGTAGGCCTAATCTCCTCTCGGGATTCTGACCTTCCTCACAGCCGGTCTTCGCGGGCTCTGCTTGGGTGTTCCCCGACCCCATCCAGGATTTAGAACCCGGGATTGAGGAGTGTTCTCCTGCTGCCACTGGCCGCCTCCGAGCGACGTGGCCGCCTGCAGTGTGTCATTAGGACCTGTTGCATTTTTTATCAATCCGGGCAACGCGCTCGCTTACGGAGGCTCAGATCTCAGTCAGCGGCCCCGTTTAAGGGGAAACCTCGTCTGATTGGCAATTAGCTGTAGTTTGACTTGCGGGGTGGGACACTGAGTAATTCCACCTGCGCCGTGTCGTTCAGTGTCTCGCATTTGCCGAGGTGCCATTAGCTTACCCGGGTCACAGTCAGAACCAGCACCAGGGCCTTTTCAGCCTGTATGGGGAAGTGGCTCCCTCATTATTTTGCATAAGATGGACGATAATGGGCCAGGCTGAACCTTGGTTTCTCGAACCTCCCCCCCCGACCCTAATGGCCCGTAATGTAAGTTTCCAAGGGTGCATATGCCTTGTAAATTAGCCTGGCTTTGAAAATGAGCCAGCTGGTGAGAGAAGTAGGGAACTGCAGCCCATAATGTCTTTGCCACAACCAAGGCAGCCCCTGTTGCTAAGATAATTTGCGTCAAGCCAGTAAAAGGTATTACCGGTTCTTTTCTTTCTTCACCTTCTCCACGCCGTTCCCGCCCTTTTCTTCCATCTGCACTCGGCTTCTTTTCTCTGTGCGGAACGTAGCTGCTTAAACTCCCGACAAAAGACGACCGTCCTCATGTTTAAATGAAGGGCTTTTAGACCTTGTTGATGTTGGAGCCAGAGAGCAATGCATCTTGTTAACCATTAACCTCCAAGCCGCTGTACGTGAAGTACTGAGTACGCTCATCAGCTCAGGCTCCGAGCAAAGTGCTGCCTCGTCGGAGAAGATAAACCGGGAACACAGAAACTTGACAGTGATGGTGATTGTGGAACCCCAGTGCAGGGATGAAGGACTCCGATCTCTATGGGCCAGGAGTACTCTCAAGCAAAACAAAAAACATACTCAGAAGAGCGATCTCATGAATAAAAAAACCCTGGGGGACGGCTGCTGCGACTCGGGACGAAATCTTAGCGGGAGCTCTGAAATCACCACCGATGGGCATCTGTGTAGCCGGACCTCCAGGACGGGCAGCGGCCTGCAGACTCGGTCTGAAAGGGAATGTGCCAACACGCTCAGTGCGAAATGAGTGCGTATTAGAACAAGATGTGTGCGTATTAGAGTGAAATTAGTGCATAGCAGTGCGAATTGAGGGCTTATCAAAGCAAAATAAGTGCATATCAGAGTGAAATGAGTGCGTATAAGAGTGAAATGAGTGTGTCAGAGCAAAATGTGTGCGTGCCAGTGTGAACTTAGTGCGTATTAGAGTGAAATGAGTGTGTGTCAAAGCGAAATGAGTGTGTATCTGAGCAAACTTAGTGCGTATTAGAGTGAAATGAGTGTGCGTCAAAGCGAAATGAGTGTGTATCTGAGCAAACTTAGTGCGTATTAGAGTGAAATGAGTGTGTGTCAAAGCGAAATGAGTGTGTATCTGAGCAAACTTAGTGCGTATTAGAGTGAAATGAGTGTGCGTCAAAGCGAAATGAGTGTGTATCACCCCCCCAACTCAGCAGTGAGGACACGGGGCGTTAGTGTGTGCACGTGAGCAAGGGATTTGTCCAAATCATCCGCATATACCGTAAAGCCAATATCAGTGGTTTGCCTTGATTATGGTTTGATATGATATTCTTATATTTGCCTCTCTGATGCAACTGTTTCTCCTCCTCTAACATTGATCGGAACCAGGCAGTTCACAAGTCCCTCTGGATGTGATTGCATAACTGGAACCAATGCATCAGTCTCCGAACTCTCTCCCCCTCCTCCCCCCACACACCCCTGCGCCTTCAATTTTATTTTTCTTGTTTTTCCTCCTCAAATCAGGGGAAAATGCAGTGGACTGAGAAGGCTGCGGAGAGGAAACACGGAACATATTCAATTTCATTACAGTTATGAGCTTTCATTAAGGTCTGTTCTCCTGTGTACCTGAGGACGGGAGTAGTTTCAGAGAAAGCGATCGGGAGTCCTCCATTTCGGCTCAGCGGGGACTTTTCTTTGGAACAAAATCTCTGCATCGTTATTACTTATATTAACAGGCCGACGGTGCCTAGGGCTCTTCTGAATTTAGATCTGCACCGTGAGGTACAGGTCAGCCTTTGTCTCACTCCGAAATGTAATAGATATTATCACAGGGAACATCACCGCGACCAAAGGCTGCAGACTTTAATTATAGATATTTTAAAGGGTGTCTGAGATTGGTCGGCGTCAGAGGGGGCGGGGCAGAACAAACCTGTTGTCATGTCTGTGATTGGACACTGCACTTTTTCCGCAGGCTTCTGTCCTGTGCGGTTAGATCTGATTGGCCGGTTCACTTCAGCGTGCCGAAACATGTTTCCACGTTCTTTCAGGCCATTAACACTCCGCCGGTCCAGGGCACGATCATTTGCATATGCAAAGGACATCAATCGGGGTGCCAGAGGCCCGGAGAAGGAGACTGGAAGTGATGTGGACGTTTAATCCCGTCGTCGTACCTACTGGCATACAAACACTGCTGTGTTGCCATAGATACATCCCTATCTACAAATGACCTTGACTCTTCTTATTTGAGCTGCGTGTTGAACGGCTGCCTCAGAGGGCTCGCTTATTGATGGACGTGCGATGTGTGTGTGTGTGTGTGTGTGGACCAACTCAGGGACTATCTCGGGCCGTGACTAAATGTGTTTGTTAGGAATACAACCTTGTGTTCTCCTCCCTCGTTAATCAATTGAAGCCGGGTATCAAACATCTGGTGGTTCTATGTCGTCCGTATTGCGCCGCCTGCCTTTTGTCCTGTTCTCCTCTGTTCAGACAGAGGTTCAGAGGAGATTTGCAAAATGGCTATACTGTTTCAGTTGAGGGACGGCAATTAAATTGACTAAACAGCTTTTGTTATACTGCCATTGTTATTCAAATTGGTGTACATTTCTTTTGTTCCGTCATGTGAAGAAATTACGACGGTAATGATAGAGTACCCGTGTAGGAGTACCCGTGTAAGAGTACCCGTGTAGGAGTACCCTGTACCCTGTTTACTTACGCTGGCGCTGTGCTGTTGTCCTGTTCGCCCAGCCTACCTGGAGCTGGCCCCTGTCAGCATCCACTACTTCCTGTCCAGTTCGCACTACACAGGTATATGCCTACCTGGAGCTGGCCCCTGTCAGCATCCACTACTTCCTGTCCAGTTCGCACTACACAGGTATATGCCTACCTGGAGCTGGCCCCTGTCAGCATCCACTACTTCCTGTCCAGTTCGCACTACACAGGTATATGCCTACCTGGAGCTGGCCCCTGTCAGCATCCACTACTTCCTGTCCAGTTCGCACTACACAGGTATATGCCTACCTGGAGCTGGCCCCTGTCAGCATCCACTACTTCCTGTCCAGTTCGCACTACACAGGTATATGCCTACCTGGAGCTGGCCCCTGTCAGCATCCACTACTTCCTGTCCAGTTCGCACTACACAGGTATATGCCTACCTGGAGCTGGCCCCTGTCAGCATCCACTACTTCCTGTCCAGTTCGCACTACACAGGTATATGCCTACCTGGAGCTGGCCCCTGTCAGCATCCACTACTTCCTGTCCAGTTCGCACTACACAGGTATATGCCTACCTGGAGCTGGCCCCTGTCAGCATCCACTACTTCCTGTCCAGTTCGCACTACACAGGTATATGCCTACCTGGAGCTGGCCCCTGTCAGCATCCACTACTTCCTGTCCAGTTCGCACTACACAGGTATATGCCTACCTGGAGCTGGCCCCTGTCAGCATCCACTACTTCCTGTCCAGTTCGCACTACACAGGTATATGCCTACCTGGAGCTGGCCCCTGTCAGCATCCACTACTTCCTGTCCAGTTCGCACTACACAGGTATATGCCACGCTGGAGGTGAGACGTCTGCACCCGTCCCAGGTAGCTGTCCTACACTGTCACCTCGTCTTCTGCTCCGCGTTGTCCAGTGTTCTGTTGTTCTGTTCCCAAATAACCAAACCGACGGCCCTTCAACCCTTCTGCTTCATGAAATGCCACAGTTGGTATTCTGCTGTATTTTGTTTTGGTGCTTTGGGCCATTGTTTTGCAACACAGATTAGTGGCCCAAAATGTCTAGCACTAGATTATGCGAACCACGGACGAGTACAAACAAAATGGCTCCATGACTACGAGAGGTTCGCCTCCATTCTTAAATTTGTGTGTCTCAAATTCTAACACCAAACCCACCACTGGTTGTTATTCTACAGCTTTGTTTTAATTTCATCCGACGCTCCCAGAGTATTTAGATCTCGTTTTAATCAGCCTGTGGTCAGCGGACTCGGATGGAGTTGTTGGAGCCATATTCAGAACCACTTTTTTTTTTTGGACTCTCGTCAACACCTCACGTGGCAACGTACATGCCCGCTGTCGCCCGAGCAACGTGCGCTGTTGACGTCCACGGTGTCCTGTTCTCACTTAGCCCGGCCCTCGAACGACAGCCGTCATTAATTGACGATTATCTAATGAGCTCTGTTTGTTAATTGAATTCCCACTTCTTTTCGGCTGATTGCAGGAGATTGCATCCTCACTCAGCGTTGTTTTAATTAGTGCACTGAACTGTATTGGTTGAGCGGGCCTTTTTGTTTAATTGGTTATTCCGGCGCTGGAACCTAATTGGGCCACTGTTGTTGTATTGACTCAGTGTTGTACTTTTAATCTCAGGTAATTGTTTTTGTCTAGAAACTATTGTCTTCTCTAGTCAACTGTTGTTTTTTATTAATCAGAGGCTCTCACCCTTTTCCGTCCTTCCTGCCCCCCCCCTTTCCCAAAAAATCGACATGCTTGTTTTTTATCCCTTCTTGGCTTTGTTCAAAAACATTTTCTGTTGATACTTTTTGTAAAACAATTCATATAAGTGGATTTTGTATATCTCCTATCTCTCAATTTTCGTTATCCCTCTATTTATATCTGTCTGACGAAGGGGGAGGGTCCTTTTTGTAAATGTTGTCATATAACTAGAATTTGTCTCAAATAAAAAAAATGTGTCTGTCCAACGAAGAGGGAGAGTCAGTACAGATCAGCAAATGGGACATAATGAAATTACATCTCCGATATGTTTCCCCGTATTGCTTTAAATGCTTTCATTCAGGTCTGAATAGATGCACAAACCATTTCTATTGGTTTTATTCACATAGTTTTTCACACAGGCTCTTCAAGGTCAGACTGTGTGTATTGAGCCTTTATCTGACTAAAATCGGTCTGACTTGCCTTTATCTGACACAGTTTCAAGAGAAACACGAACATTCCTGTAAACATGAGCACGCCCAGGTGACACTTTTCCATGGCTTCATTAGTTGCCAGTCTACAGAAAACTCTTATTATGAAATACCCTCTGTACTCGTCCCCCCTGTCTGTCCCGAGTGGTCAGCCTACACAAAACTCTTATTATGAAATACCCTCTGAACCCATCCCTCCTGTCTGTCCCAAGTGGTCAGCCTACAGAAAACTCTTATTATGAAATACTCTCTATACATGTCCCGAGTGGTCAGCCAACAGAAAACTATTATTATGAAATACCCTTTATACCCATCCCTCCTGTCTGTCCCGAGTGGTCAGCCTACACAAAACTCTTATTATGAAATACCCTACTTACCCATCCCTCCTGTCTGTCCCAAGTGGTCAGCCTGCACAAAAATCTTATTATTAAATACCCTTTATACTCGTCCCTCCTGTCCCGGGTGTAACTGCGTTGTTGCTGTCCCCAGGGAGCTTCACGATGGCGGAGCTGGGAGTGAACGACCAACCGGGCCGAGCCAACTACCGCCCCTCCCGCTCCGAACTTGGCCTGCTGCAGCGGGGCTACTCCCTCAGCGCCGGCTCCGACGCAGACTCCGACCCGGAGGGTGTCATGTCCCCCGAGCGCGTCGTCCAGCTGTGGACTGGCCAGGACGTCAGGTCCCACCGCAGCTCCGGCCTCTCCAGCCGGGAAAACTCGGCCCTCACGCTCACTGACTCAGACACCGAACACAAGTCTGACGATGAGTCAGGTAGGACAGACCGGGGACATCCGCTGTTTCAAATTATTAAAGTCGGTAAAACCTAATGTCATTGGCCCATCCCTAGCGTCCAATCGGAAGGGATCTGTCGATACATAATGCTAACTACTAAAACTCAGTGTCTCTCTTCGTGCTGGTCAGTTGCCATAATGGCACAGCTGGCCAGATGAGACGTCTGTCCATCTATATGGAAGTACCGGCGGTGACAGGTGTTGTGTAACGCTGACAAACACACATACGCAGAGCTCCTTTAAAGCGCATTGGCGCGTTCAGTGTACATATCTTTGGGACTTGCTTTTGACTTAGAATTAATGTCAGTGCCGCCAAGATTAACACGGTCTCAGGAACTAGAATCACCAATTAGAGGTGTTTTTGGCGGACCCGGAGCGTTAGAGACGTCAACGCTGGAACCTGATCAGATTAAGTCCCGGACACCTTTCTCCCACGGTGCCGAGTCATGCTGCTTCGCCACGGCATGGCACCCTCCTCTGATGGACAAAGCCTCTCGTTCTCCTCCTCTCTACTCCTCCCTGCTGGGTTCTCCTCTGCCAGCCGTCTGTCTGAAACATAACCACGCTCGGAGCAGCCTGGTCCCACTCTCCCTTGTCTCCAGTTCTCGCTAATGTCCTCGTGGTACGCCCACTGGCGTGGAAATTGTTGTCCTATGCTGCCAATGGGAATATTTATTTGAGTGAAAATATCGTTTTCTTCTGCTTCCCTCTCCTCTCGCCCTTTTCCCTTAAGGTCGTTTTTTCTGTACCGTGCTGTGAAACTGTCTGTTTTCATTTTTCTCGGCCACTCCCTGCAAAAACTCTTGTCAGTAATTTCGTCGGTTTTACAGGCGATATCGGATAGAGCGATTAGTGTTTGAATACCTGAACAGGGCGCGGTTCTACATGGTTGTGTTTGTGATGGCTAGGGAGTGTCGGAGGCTCCCGGTCTTTTGGTTCTGATGGCAATCCCGGTCTGTTGGTTCTGAAGGACGCTCCCAGTCTTTTGGTTCTGACGGACGCTCCCGGTCTTTTGGTTCTGACGGACGCTCCCAGTCTTTTGGTTCTGACGGACGGTCCCAGTCTTTTGGTTCTGACGGACGCTCCCAGTCTTTTGGTTCTGACGGACGCTCCCAGTCTTTGGGTTCTGAAGGACGCTCCCGGTCTTTTGGTTCTGACGGACGCTCCCGGTCTTTTGGTACTGACGGACGCTCCCGGTCTTTTGGTTCTGACGGACGCTCCCGGTCTTTTGGTTCTGACGGACGCTCCCGGTCTTTTGGTTCTGACGGACGCTCCCGGTCTTTTGGTTCTGACGGACGCTCCCGGTCTTTTGGTTCTGACGGACGCTCCCGGTCTTTTGGTTCTGACGGACGCTCCCGGTCTTTTGGTTCTGACGGACGCTCTCGGTCTTTTGGTTCTGACGGACGCTCTCGGTCTTTTGGTTCTGACGGACGCTCCCGGTCTTTTGGTTCTGAAGCACGCTCCCAGTCTTTTGGTTCTGACGGATACTACCCATCTTTGGATTCTGTCAGATGCTCCCGACTGGCCTGATGCAAATTTTCTTCCGGTGAATCATCTGAATTGTTTCCGAAGTACAAATGCGTAAACGGGAAGTGCTTATGAGCCTTTGTGGAGAATGCCAGTGTTTGTTTTTCCATAAAAGGGTTATTTAAAATGTTTTTTAAAGCCTGAAATTAAATCCCTCCCACACCCTTCGCATTGAATTTATCTTAGAAAAGATCCCCTTGCTTATCTTTGAAAAAGGCCAGGGCTCTGCGTGATCCATTTTAATGTGCCTTTTTTTTAATAGTTCAGTCCATAAAGTGTTTGTGTAGATTAAATTGAATGTGCACGCAGCAAGACTCCAGACGCTAATGTATTCTCACCATGGGAGCTAATTAATAAGGACAGCGTCGCTAGCGTTCGATTTGATCAAGAGACCACGGGATGACTAGCGCCAGCAGTAAAGTGTTTGTCCCGGGTGTAAGAGCAAAGCAGGATGAGGCAATGGTTGTAGACTGTTGGTGCATTTTGTTAGGTGAGGTGATGGCTGCAGAGTGTTGGCAGGGTAATGGCAGACGTGTAACTGAGAAACCCAATGGCAGGGTAATGGCAGATGTGTACCTGACAACCCAATGGCAGACGTGTGCCTGACAACCCAATGGCAGACGTGTACCTGACAACCCAATGGCAGGATAATGGCAGATGTGTACCTCACAACCCAATGGCAGGGTAATGGCAGACGTGTACCTGACAGCCCAATGTCAGTCAACACCATTTTTTTACCTCTATTTCCTTACAAATCCTCGACCCAAACTCTGTCATTCCCAGTATTGGACACTTTTATGTGGAGTGTTTGCTGCGGTCCCTGGTAAATGAGAAGTCAAATCCAATGTACAAATGAAAAAGGATTGACAGGTGGAATCCCATCACTGCCATTATATAATAATAATAATCACACATTTCACAGCCGCCCTGTCTTTCATTAACAGAATATTTTAGTCATGAAGACACCTGTTGAATTTGACGACCGTGCCTTCTGCCGGCCCATCTCCCTCTCTGCATTGTGTCACTTAGATCGTTAAATCATTGGAAATGAAAATGTCCTTCTGTCAGTAAACGGGAATGACGGGGCAAGTTGGCAATCACTCGTTTTGATGTAAAACCGTTGCTAGGTTACCTGGGACGCAAGTCCTCCCTGAAACAATGTTTAAGGACCGTCGGGTCCGTTGGTGTGTGTGTGTGTGTGCGCGTGTAGGTGATCTCTTTGCCATAAAGTTCATAAATGCCCTTCAGTGAACCAGCCTTGTTGTTATCCAGCAGCATGTCTCGACTGGCATAGCTGCAGATCTGCTTTACAGCTGGTGGACCACAGCAGGCTGTTGTTCAAACACAATCCAACACCAATGGCCAAGTAACACTGAGAAAGACCTGTCACCTGTTAGCCCGTTTTTGTCTACTGTACCTCGCTAGCGCCATCTAGATGTCCATAGAGCCGTTCACCACAAGGAACGCGAAAAAGGTCATTTACTCAAAAGTTCACATTGGCATCCCGTTTTGATGACGGCGGGAGGGGGCGAACGGGAGCGACGGCGGCTCTCTTCATTTCGACGCGCTCCTCGTGTGAAGTGCCGCTACGGGCGACCCGGGGAACGTTAGCGCGCCGCCGCGTGACACGTGCTCGGCCAGGCGCGGCGTTTCCCCCGGGCACAGGTGTGACAGGCGCTAATGGATCCGCTAATGATGGCCGTTCCCCTCCACGCCAGTCTGTCCCGCTTCTATCTGTGCCTGTGTTCCCTCGCACGATTATTTACAGCGCATTAGCATTTGTTCTGTGGTTGAGCAACAGACACTGGGCCTTTACTGCGGTCGCCTGTTGGGAAAATGGCAGTGACAGTGCTGTGCGTTTATTTAACGTGTTGACGGCTATAGCGAAGGAGGTAATTGAGAATTGATTTAGCAATAATGACTTTTCATACGTTCCCCCTGAACAATGCCTACGCCGTCTGATTAACTCGCTAGACTGCAATTTACCACTTAATGGGGTCTGCCCTTGTTCTTCACTGAGATGGTGAAAATGGGCCTTTTTCGGGGTGTCATCGCCCCGGGTTTTGACATCCTCCCCTGGATACCGTTGGATGCGAGGGCCGCGGTGGGCACGGTGGATCCGCCGGTTGATTTGCCGGTTACGCCGCTCCACTTATTCTAGATTATTGTCAGTGTGATTTCTGCCAATTTCCTAGATGCTGTAACGCTGGGCGCTTACAGTAATTTAAACATGGCCCGTTTATAGAAGCCCTCAGATTACAGATTGCTTTCCGGAGGATGGACAGCTGTTACTCACCTGCGAAACTGATTGCAGTCTGAATGAGGCAGATGAAACCGCAACTGCTTTAGTTTCGCTGGTTGAAGTACCACTACAGCTGTGAAGCCCATAGCTACATATTAAATTAAAAATAAATGTTTTTCTAATGTTGTCTCGTTCATAACTGCTCTGTACTCGTGCATTTCATGTTTCCCGTTGAACCCTGTCAGATGGGGGGGGTTCAATGTGATAAAGCCAATGGGGATCGGAACAACTGAACAGCCAAATGATCATTTCCATATTGTGGGATCCCCTGAATGTGACGCCTGCTGCATAATAGTGAGCTTAACGTTACACCATCACATTACCACACGCTGGGGTTTATCAGTACCTTCACCCAGGCACCAGCCGTTCTGCAGAACATCCTCACTTCAGTCTGAATACTGCTGCAGTTCATCTGGGGTGGGGTGGGGGGGAGGGGTCTGCCGGCTGTTTGTACAGCAATGTGAGGTGGTGCCATTGTTTGTTTTCTTGTCGCTGAAATGTATCAAGGTGTGTGTAATGTGAAGTGTGAGGAATGTATTCCAATAGGATGTGATAGTGTGAGGAATGTATTCCAATAGGATGTGATAGTGTGAGGAATGTATTCCAATAAGATGTGATAGTGTGAGGAATGTATTCCAATAGGATGTGATGAGGAATGCATTCCAATAGGATGTGATGGTGTGAGGAATGTATTCCAATAGGATGTGATGGTGTGAGGAATGAATTCCAATAGGATGTGGTAGTGTGAGGAATGAATTCCAATAGGATGTGGTGGTGTGAGGAATGTATTTCAATAGGATGTGATGGTGTGAGGAATTTATTCCAATAGTATGTGATGGTGTGAGGAATTTATTCCAATAGGATGTGATAGTGTGAGGAATGTATTCCAATAGGATGTGATAGTGTGAGGTATGGATTTGAATAGGATGTGATAGTGTGAGGAATGTATTCCAATAGGATGTGATGGTGTGAGGAATGTATTCCAATAGGATGTGATGGTGTGAGGAATGTATTCCAATAGGATGTGATGGTGTGAGGAATGTATTCCAATAGGACGTGATGGTGTGAGGAATGTATTCCAGTAGGACGTGATGGTGTGAGGAATGTATTCCAGTAGGATGTGATGGTGTGAGGAATGTATTCCAATAGGATGTGATGGTGTGAGGAATGTATTCCAGTAGGATGTGATGGTGTGAGGAATGTATTCCAATAGGATGTGATGGTGTGAGGAATGTATTCCAATAGGACGTGATGGTGTGAGGAATGTATTCCAATAGGATGTGATAGTGTGAGGAATGTATTCCAATAGGATGTGATAGTGTGAGGAATGTATCCCAATAGGATGTGATAGTGGAGGAGTGGATTTGAATAGGATGTGATGGTGTGAGGAATGTATCCCAATAGGATGTGATAGTGTTTGGGATCTGGTAACAAAGTTATGTTTTTGGGCATGTTCAGAAATGTGACAAATGGTGGCAACGTGAAACCCTGCGGGAAATGACACGTAAGATAATGCCGTGCCACGCATCTCTTTTTACCAAGCGCATCTGGTGACAGATTGAGCCAAGGCAAGAAAATATAAAAATCACAGTAAAGACTCCAGAATGGAGGCAGAAACCCCACTGCTTCTCTAAATTGGATTCTGTGTTCTATCCTGGAAAACGGTGAAGTAAATGAAAAGGTCCCGGAATATGTGGGAGCAGCCAGTGTCTACATTACATTGAGAGCGGTGTCATGACTGTCAATTTGTTAGCTCCGGATAGGCAATAGGCTGGAGATTCAACCCTGACCTGAAAATGTTTACAATGGTCTGTGCAAGCGGGCTGGTCTGGTAGCCCAGTGGCTGGTTCACTGGCGCAATAGCCCAAAGGTCGCTGGTTTGCATCCCTGATCTGACAAGATGAAAACGCGTGCCCTTCAGCAAGGCACTTATCCCTCCCTTGTGTGGGTCGCGGAATTACTGAAATGTCAAACGTACAAGGGAAGGGTTTTTGTCATCCGGATGTTTTTGTTCGCCCCTAAAGGATACACAGTTTGTTTTTGTGTGCGTGGGCTCATTCAGTCATAAGTCATTCTGTGCTTAATTTAATTTTTATTATTTCAATGTTTCCGACTTCCAACGCAAGCATGCTTCGGTGACGAGGAGGAGGAGGATGAGGAGGAGCTGTACGCTCGTCACCGTTTCGGTAAGTGCCACCCTCGTACCCCCCGCCCTGTACGTCATCCGTGAAGGAGACCGTGTCCGAACCAACCGGAAACGATATCGATCCATCTCTCATCTCGCTCTGACTTCAGCCCTTCCATTGTCGTGCTCACCCGGTCCTGAATAGTTCCAGTGAATGGAATAACGGTGTGTCTCTGAAGAAGTGAATGGAATAAAGGTGTGTCTCTGAAGAAGTGAATGGAATAAAGGTGTGTCTCTGAAGAAGTGAATGGAATAAAGGTGTGTCTCTGAAGAAGTGAATGGAATAACGGTGTGTCTCTGAAGAAGTGAATGGAATAAAGGTGTGTCTCTGAAGAAGTGAATGGAATAAAGGTGTGTCTCTGAAGAAGTGAATGGAATAAAGGTGTGTCTCTGAAGAAGTGAATGGAATAAAGGTGTGTCTTTCATATATACACTCCACTACATATCAAGGTCGGCTCCCTAATAGATGGGTGAACGGTTGTGACATGACAAACTGACATGTAGTCTGTCACTGATTGCACTATCATGTAAAGGCCATGTGAAGAACATGCACTGTGCATCTGTTTCTCGTCTTCCTTCGCATGAATGAAGCATTAATAATTGCGTACATTTATTTTCTCAGATTGATGACTCTCCGTTAAATGGCAGTTTTGACAGAGACGCGTACACAGGCTGTTGTTCGAGTGTTGTCCCAGAAGGCTGTTTGTTCGAGTGTTGTCCCAGAAGGCTGTTTGTTCGAGTGTTGTCCCAGAAGGCTGTTTGTTCGAGTGTTGTCCCAGAAGGCTGTTTGATCGAGTGTTGTCCCAGGAGGCTGTTTGATCGAGTGTTGTCCCAGGAGGCTGTTTGGTTGAGTGTTGTCCCAGAAGGCTGTTTGATCGAGTGTTGTCCCAGGAGGCTGTTTGATCGAGTGTTGTCCCAGGAGGCTGTTTGATCGAGTGTTGTCCCAGGAGGCTGTTTGGTTGAGTGTTGTCCCAGAAGGCTGTTTGTTCGAGTGTTGTCCCAGAAGGCTGTTTGATCGAGTGTTGTCCCAGGAGGCTGTTTGGTCGAGTGTTGTCCCAGAAGGCTGTTTGTTCGAGTGTTGTCCCAGAAGGCTGTTTGATCGAGTGTTGTCCCAGGAGGCTGTTTGGTTGAGTGTTGTCCCAGAAGGCTGTTTGTTCGAGTGTTGTCCCAGGAGGCTGTTTGGTTGAGTGTTGTCCCAGAAGGCTGTTTGTTCGAGTGTTGTCCCAGAAGGCTGTTTGATCGAGTGTTGTCCCAGAAGATTGTTGTTTGTAACAGAAAGTTGTTCGTTCCTGTGATTTGACTTCCTGGACATCGGGTTCCCCTGCGAGAGGAAGAGGTTACCTCACTTATTAATGTGTAGTAGCTGGTTAAGTAGAAGGGAAACTCAGACTGCCCACATGTCGTCTCTACATGTTTAATGTCAATGACCCCAAAATATTATGAGCCCCCAGACGAGGATTCCCAAGCTAAAAAATATACATTTTTATAAGTCGCCAATTAGGTGCCAACAGAGAGCTACGTGCTCTGGTGCTTCTGCTGTCCTACACTTATTCTGTGGTTTATGTTGTTTCCTCATGCTATTTAAACAGGCAATGATAACGCTGTCTTAGCAGCTGCAATAATAATAATGGGATTTGGGGTGGTCCCCTTGGAGGTTGGGGTCTCTCACTGTGCGCCCCCATATTCTCTGTTATTCAGGACTCGACTACCGCTGGGTAGACTGGCAATATGACTTTCATTAAAACCGGACGGGAGAGATGGGAAGATTACGATTTCACCGAACAAATGACTTCTTCTGTGTGTTTTTCTACCAGGACCCCTGATGGTCCGCTGACCACAGGTTGAAAACCCTTGCACTTATAGAGCGGGCCACTAGGCGGCGGTAGCCGGGCTTGCTGTAAGCTGATCGTTGCTGTTGTCCCTGATTAGACGTTGTGACACAGAGACAGATTGCTCTCTTCTTAAACCACTCAGTAGGAACTTCATTAATCACAATTCTTTAAACAAACCCGGGGCCAATTAGCTTCTCTCATCTGGAAATACCAGTCATCGCTGCATTTCTTTTCAGTCCGTCTATTTCAGGCATTTTACAATTATTTGAGCAATTGCTTCCACAATGGCAATTCAGCAGCGAGTCTGTGTTTGTCAATTAGTCAAAGCCACGGCCATATGTTGCCGCGCTGGCTAATTGAGAAATCATCTGTGTTGTTTTGTTGGATGTAAAACCAAGTACTTTAATAATTGCCGGGGTTTATGACAGGCTTGATATAGGCCATACATTACATGGGTCCTCGCGTTTTCTCTAGCGCCATCTGCAGCTCATATTTATCCACAGGCGGAAGCCGGTTCCTTGCGGTCGGCACAACGCTCCTACTGATATTCAGTAAATATTTACCTTTTATGGAGACATTAAATGTCCGCCGGGGCCAGCCGTTGGCACCCGTTGGCCAGCCGTTGGCACGGAGACGAAACCGGCGGGGCTCTGGATTGTTGGTTCGATAATGGCCACCGCTGCTTCGTTAGTGAAGCGATCGCACGCCAAACACTGTCCGTTCCCCACGGTGCATCACAGGCTCCAGAACAACACGGCTGCAACACGACATGATTCAGTTTGGCATCGCACGCCTGTCGGCCTCCCCCTCCCCTCCCTGGGCCTAGCGCCTACAGGTTGTGTGGTTGAGCTGGGGACACCCCTCGTCCACTGGGTCTTTTGGTTTTGCCCTCGGACCTGACAAGCATAGAGGTGGGCAACACGGCAGCCTGGGTGGGCGGAGTCTCTGATTCTAAAGCACCATAAGAATGTTGTTGTGTTCCTGGTGGCGTCTCCCTGGGTGGGCTGAGGTTTTCTTCTGGACATTCATAGGTTTTCTCTCAGCACCATCTCTACATATAGTATGGTCCAATCACTGAAAGCGTTGTACATTTAGTATCGTCCAATCACTGAAAGCGTTGTACATTTAGTATCGTCCAATCACTGAAAGCGTGGTACATTTAGTATGGTCCAATCACTGAAAGCTTTGTACATTGCCCCCGGTGAAGCAACTGGCTCAGTTGGCCACTTCGGATTTCGGGGTGCAGGCTTTTAATCCTGCTAGCAGATTATCGCTGACGTCCCCTGGAGGGCAGTCCAATTATTCAGCAGGGCCTTAATCACAAATTGGATATTGTGAAATCGGGAAAAATTGTAAAGTATCAACAAATCCCAATATTACTAGAGATATAGTAGATGCTTGTATGTCTATCTATTAGCTCTTGTTATTTACATAGTACCACTAACTAGGCTATGCACATAGTGGGTTGGTTCAAAACGAACTGGGGGGGGTACTGTCCCCTCTCGGGTTTTGGAGATTTGTCTGTGAGAGACTGTCGAAACTAGAATGAGTGAGAGAAAGACCGTGTGGGAAGGAGAGATGAAGAGTGTGTAGGCTGCCCTGTGTGTTTAACGTTATCTGAGCTGTAAAAATGTTTACTGTGTGTTTTCACGACATGCTAGGGTAGTTTTAAAGGTTTAAAGGCTTTGTATTCGGTAGTGAACTTTCCAATCAGATGTTGGGGCGAACGCTTACAATCCCTGAAGATTTTACATCACTGTGTGTGTGCGTGTGCGCGTGCGTGCGTGTGTGCGCGTGCGTGTGTGTGTGTGTGAAAGAGAGAGAGAGAGAGAGGAGCTGTGTTATTCTTCAAGAACACTGATAAGAGGCAGTGGGCCTGTTTTACAAGCATTAATAACCAGGACTTGGATAGTGTATGGTGAGAAGGCTATTTTAAAACCATCTGATATGGATCATTTATAGTGTTTCCTTTCCGACCATCTGATATGGATCATTTATAGTGTTTCCTTTCCAATCTAAGCATGGAATTCACTGATTTATCAGTGCAACAAAAAGCCTCCTTTACATCCAGATTTGGGCGAATGTAAAAACTGCACTGATCAGATGGTACAGCTGGACAAGGGCTGTTAGTGGAGAGTGTGTGGCATTATCAGGGACCCCTCACACCTGAGATATAAACTGTTAGTGGAGAGTGTGTGGCATTATCAGGGACCCCTCACACCTGAGATATAAACTGTTAGTGGAGAGTGTGTGGCATTATCAGAGACCCCTCACACCTGAGCCATTAACTGTTAGTGGAGAGTGTGTGGCATTATTAGGGACCCCTCACACCTAGAGAGTGTGTGGCATTATCAGAGACCCCTCACACCCAGAGAGTGTGTGGCATTATCAGAGACCCCTCACACATGAGCCATTAACTGTTAGTGGAGAGTGTGTGGCATTATTAGGGACCCCTCACACCTGAGACATAAACTGTTAGTGGAGAGTGTTTGGCATTATTAGGGACCCCTCACACCTGAGACATAAACTGTTAGTGGAGAGTGTGTGGCATTATCAGAGACCCCTCACACCTGAGCCATAAACTGTTAGTGGAGAGTGTGTGGCATTATTAGGGACCCCTCACACCTAGAGAGTGTGTGGCATTATCAGAGACCCCTCACACCCAGAGAGTGTGTGGCATTATCAGAGACCCCTCACACATGACCCATTAACTGTTAGTGGAGAGTGTTTGGCATTATTAGGGACCCCTCACACCTGAGACATAAACTGTTAGTAGAGAGTGTGTGGCATTATCAGAGACCCCTCACACCTGAGATATAAACTGTTAGTAGAGAGTGTGTGGCATTATCAGAGACCCCTCACACCTGAGACATAAATTGTTAGTGGAGAGTGTGTGGCATTATCAGAGACCCCTCACACCCGAGCCATAAACTGTTAGTGGAGAGCGTGTGGCGTTATCAGAGACCCCTCACACCTGAGCCATAAACTGTTAGTGGAGAGCATGTGGCATTATCAGAGACCCCTCACACCTGAGACATAAACTGTTAGTGAAGAGTGTGTGGCATTATCAGGGACCCCTCACACCCAGAAAGTGTGTGGCATTATTAGGGACCCCTCACACCTAGAGAGTGTGTGGCATTATCAGAGACCCCTCACACCCAGAGAGTGTGTGGCATTATCAGAGACCCCTCACACATGAGCCATTAACTGTTAGTGGAGAGTGTGTGGCATTATTAGGGACCCCTCACACCTGAGACATAAACTGTTAGTGGAGAGTGTTTGGCATTATTAGGGACCCCTCACACCTGAGACATAAACTGTTAGTGGAGAGTGTGTGGCATTATCAGAGACCCCTCACACCTGAGCCATAAACTGTTAGTGGAGAGTGTGTGGCATTATTAGGGACCCCTCACACCTAGAGAGTGTGTGGCATTATCAGAGACCCCTCACACCCAGAGAGTGTGTGGCATTATCAGAGACCCCTCACACCTGAGCCATAAACTGTTAGTGGAGAGTGTGTGGCATTATTAGGGACCCCTCACACCTAGAGAGTGTGTGGCATTATCAGAGACCCCTCACACCCAGAGAGTGTGTGGCATTATCAGAGACCCCTCACACATGACCCATTAACTGTTAGTGGAGAGTGTTTGGCATTATTAGGGACCCCTCACACCTGAGACATAAACTGTTAGTAGAGAGTGTGTGGCATTATCAGAGACCCCTCACACCTGAGATATAAACTGTTAGTAGAGAGTGTGTGGCATTATCAGAGACCCCTCACACCTGAGACATAAATTGTTAGTGGAGAGTGTGTGGCATTATCAGAGACCCCTCACACCCGAGCCATAAACTGTTAGTGGAGAGCGTGTGGCGTTATCAGAGACCCCTCACACCTGAGCCATAAACTGTTAGTGGAGAGCATGTGGCATTATCAGAGACCCCTCACACCTGAGACATAAACTGTTAGTGAAGAGTGTGTGGCCTTATCAGGGACCCCTCACACCCAGAAAGTGTGTGGCATTATCAGGGATCCCTCACACCGAGCCATTAACTGTTTGCCCCCCTGCCATCAGGCAAGTGTTACAGATCTCTACTCACCCGCACCAGCAGGCTCAGGAACAGTTTCTTCCCAACTTCTGTTAACATGCTGAACTCTGAAACCCTTCGGTAACCATTCATGCACACTGCCACCTAATTTATTTGATCTGCCATTTGCACAATGCGTACTGTTGTTCCCCTATTGCTACCCTACACACTGCTAGCCGATTTATTATATTTGCCATTTGTCAATGCCTGACTGTTTGTACAATCCATTTATCACTTGTACATATGTTTTCTGCTTGTATTGCCCATATCTTTTTTGCACTGCTAGTATGGATGCCATCTGCATTTGGTTGGGCTGTACTAATCTAATGACACCCCCATATGACCCCTGACCCCCCAATGCCACACGGGGCTGCTATGCTCAGCCTGGTCATATTCTAGAAGCTCAGCTACTGAAACCTCACTAGTGCCCCTGTTCAGGTCACATCCACTGCCTCTGGTGCGCGTGAACTACTGCAGTGTGGGTTTGAATCCCGCCCACCTCTCTTTCAGCAGTAACCCCCCTTATCGTCTACCCTAACTCGTTCTGTCTGCTGAGTCAGTAAAAGCCTTAAGGTGTATCGAGGAACTACAAATGACCGGATAAGATGTGAGCCCTCGAGGGAAACGGGAGCGGTACCTCCAATCAACATCGGTGGCCGGGCTCCGGCACGACAAAAAAAATGTTGCCAGTGTTTTTCCGGTGTTAAAATCTTTAATCCCACATTGTTTGGCACCTAATTATCGTGCGCTAGGCTCATTTGCACTCGTCGGCACAGTCAGACTGTTGAGGGGGAAACAATCGGGGCGCGTGCACGTCTCTTTCACACTCATCAAAGGGAGGATGTTTGCTGTCACACAATTGTATTGCTAAACTGTCCAATTAAAAAAATGTCTTCACCGAACTATCAGAGGTGGAAAAACTCGGATACGGGGAATGAGGTGTCCTGATTTCACTGGTGTCATACAGTGGATATACAAAGACTACACAACCCTGTAAATAAATGAAGATAAGATAGATCATGTCAGAACTTTTCATGTGACCTATAACGGGAACGATTCAATTGATAACTCTTATGTAACGCCTAACTCTTATGTTGCATCTTTTCGAACCAAGATCACACAATACATCATCCAATGCAGAGATGGCAAAACGTACAGATAAACCCATCCGGTAAACAGTTCCACAGATGTGCTTGCAGGCATCCATTTCAGGATCCTACTTCTCCTGTCTCCTTGACATTTTAATCCCAATGGGTGCTGATAAAACATCTGGAAAGCCTGCCACTGTATTTGGACAATTTGGCACCATAATGAAACGGCAAATTAAACGCAGTATGTACTTCAATTCCGGTGCTTTGCCTCCGGTTGCGTGTGTCTTCTGGCATCTGGGGGGGGGGGGCTTTGCTTCTGGTTACATGTGCCTAGTGGCAGAGGTCTCCTGGTATCTGGGGGGGGCTTTGCCTCTGGTTGCATGTGCATTGTGGCAGAGGTCTCCTGGTATTGGGGGGGGCATCTTTTTGCAGAGGAGACAAATGTAAAACAATGAAGCAGCAATTCAACTTTTCGTAATGGTTTATTCATGTTATAGCTTGTAATAAAAGCATATTGGAACATTTAATGTGGGCTGATCAAAGGTGCCAAAGCAACAGCTTAGCCATTTGACCATCTTCCAAATTGGATGCTGGACAATTAGCCATGTGTTGGTTCTTTATCAACAACTCACCCTGCCACCCCCAACCCCCCTCCCGACCAGGATTAAAAATGGATGTCTAAGCATAAACTTGCTTCTGGCTAGAAACGAGCCACATAAGGCACTATAACGTTTTTCTCTATGGCTTCCTTCTAGGGCCTATAAAAGTCAACGACCGTTTTCTGTTACTTGGCTTTGAAGGAAATTGAGTCATATTATACATTGTAAGACAGCCACAATCAACAGAGCTAATTACTTTCTGAAAACTGAAGGCAATAATGTTTAACTGTCATTGTAACATTGGGTATGTTCTTCTTCAGTTTAAAACTAGTTTTAGATTTTAGCGGGCAACAACAGTGACCTGACCTGGGTTCAAAACAGCTTCCTCTGCCATTGAGCAAGCACACAACGCCTTTAACGAGAGCACAGGCAATGCCAAGAACGGTATGTGAGAAATGAAAATCCCCTTCCAGCTATGAAAATTAACATGTTAGGCAAAAGTGAGGAAGAGGTATTGGTCTGAAACCCAAAAAGGAAGGAGAATAATGTCCTCCATAATTCACTTATCACCTACCCAATGTTGAACAGCACACATATTTCACCTACTTACTGTGACAATGCGAAACAAAGTGTAGGCAGACTTTTTCCTCTTATTTAAACAATATATATATATATATATATATCAATATATATCCTTATATTGTATTTTTGTAGATGTAGGGAGGGGATACAATGAACTTTGGGCAATGGTGGATGATAAAAATGCGGACAACATTTTTTTTACACAGGCAAAATAGAGTCACAATCAGATGCATTTGAACAAGCTACGAACATGTGCTAATTGTCATAACATTTGTGACATGATAAACAGTTCAGTAATAAGAAAGCAGCAGCTATAATTACACGTGATGCTATTAGCGTTCTGTTCACCCCCACAACACCTGTGGAGATGTTAGATATGTTCTGTTCAATACATGAACCAGTGCTGGTTACTCATTATAACGCAGGGAATTACACTTCACCCTGTTATGCACAGTAGATTAATAAAACATAATTGTACTTGTATTTGCTCATGTCCAAAGCTCTACCTGTGTTTTGATAGGAATTTAATCGTATTGATCGGCATTTCATTGTGGCCTGTAAATACAAACACCTTGAGTTTTCTGAATACGTGACAAATGCTCTCCCTGCCTCACATACCCGAGCACAAAGCCTCCTCCTCTCACACACGCATTCTCCGATATATACACAACACTCTGTCTTCCTCTCACACCTACGGCACCCTCTTTCTTCCTTTCTCTCTTTCTCTCTCTCTTTTCTCTCTCCCTCTCTCGTTCTCTCTCCCTCTCTCGTTCTCTCTCACACAGACAAGTGAGCCAAAGCCCAGGTTGCATTTAACTGATTAGTGTTTTGATAAACAGCTGCTATAGGTATCACGCTAAATCAAGCCAAAACGTTTTATACGTAAAAAAAGTACTTGTGAAAACAATTACAATTATTAATAGCAATTAATCGCATAATCTTCTGTCTACAAGGGCGATTAATTGTTCAAATGTGTCAGTTAATTCATATTTTGTTTGTTTAAAGCGGTGCATTATGTTAACGTTTTATTGCCATATATGGACAACGCTTGACTTGGAGTGAATAAAATAAATCCAAGCTTAGCTTAGTTTAGTATAATCTACATTCAATGTCAGTCTATAACTTACCAAAATAACTAGCCACATCTATATGTAGCCCATGTAAATCTAAATCAAAGGTTACTGGTGAAACTTGTTTGTTTAACGTGGATAAGCAGTTCATCGTTCATTGACCAGTCACATCCAAGACGCTCCAATCCTTTAGGGCACTGAGCATTTCATCTGAGATCACGTGTCAGCTCTGTTTTGTGTTTTTCTTCAGAAGAAAGTTGCCTGGTCTTTAGGGACAGGATGCTAGTGCTGTTTGATAAGCCTGTAGTCGGGAAATGGGCGGCTGCCAGTCTCTGGCTTTTTTTACTGTTTTGCTCACTGCCGTCAGATCTTTTGTTTTTGTTTCTCAAACGACAACTGTCACAGTCTCTCTCTCTTTCACCCCCATTTTCTCAAACAAAGAGAGAGAAAAATGAAACGTCGCGAAATGAAAGAAATGTTACAGGTGCAAATGCGAGAGACGAGGCGGATGCTTCCATTTCCGTTTTATACTCAGACCTGTGAGACCAAAATAAAAGCTGTTGAAAGTCAGCTTCCCGAAATGATGAAGCGATTGCTTTGTCTTCCTGGGAGCCCCATCTCTGCCCGTAGATAGTTACGCCAGTGGCTTCCATTGCAACATGTCAGATTGATACAAACAGTGTTGGCCATTGATGTGATCCATAAGTAAATCCTCTCAGCTCCAGCAGTGCCAACTCCAACTGCTCCTCACAGCTTTCCGTCTCATCGGAAGGCTTTCATATCTCTGCTACATGCGACGTAGCCTTCATCGCGCCCCCATTGCATGCTGGGAACTGGCCCTAACACTTAAACATGAATTCCTACTGCAGCATTGAAACAGTGATTAAACATAGATAGTCCGGGACGTCGTCGGAGAACGGGGGGTGTGGGGGGCAGGTGGGGCTTACAGCCATCTTCAATCCGGATTCCGCAAGCCGGCCGAAGCACTTTTCTGCCCTGCCGAATGCCTCCAATCATAATCCTTGGGGGCTGCATCTAATGAGGGGTTAAAGGAACAAATTGGAAGATTGAGGCTTTCCTTTCTGCCCGGGCTGTTTACTGAGCAGACTGTCACTGGTGCTCTCCTGGGACAAACCTAGTGTACTAGCGGACCGCCTTCCCGGATCTCCACGTCAGACATTCCCCTCTCCTTCTCCAGATCGGCTGACAAGTGCGGTCAACTCCCCTCCCCAGACGCCGGCGTTCGCCGGGAACAGGCCTTTTGGAAATTGACAGCAATTATTATGGAAATCGAGAGGCTTGCGGGAGATTAACCCGCCAGAATTAGTATTGGAATGAGGCTGGCATTGGCAGGCGTCGGGCTGGAATATGTGCTGCTTGAACAAATTGGAGATTTCATTGCCCTTTGGTTCCTCGTCGCCCGACGTCTCCATCCATGCCTTGTTCGCCTCTCGCCGCCACACGGCGTTTCATTCCTGGCCGCATCACTCGGTGTGACTCGAATGTAATCATCTCAATTTCACCTGAGCGATGACTCCCCCACTATAGCCAGGCACATGGCTCTCCTTTCTAAAGGTTGTACAAGCGCCTTCCATGGAGCCTGTCAGATTAGGGGCTGGTGTGGTTCCACCAGGCTGGGCCTCCTCGATGCTGTTCATAACGGGAACAGATAGCTGTGCCGAGGAAAGAGGAGAGGTGCGGGAAAACAGCCTGACACACTCGTACGTGGAGGATCCATGCACTATTTATTCATGTGTATTTATTTGTTGTTGTTGTTACATTAATGTCCTCTCTGGGAGGACACTGACCCACATTCAATGGGCGAAGGGAACGTTAGCGTAGCGTAGCATAGCGTAGCAGCACATATATTATGGCACTTGACGGGATGTTCAGCAGATGCATGACATTCATTCACTGAACTGCCGCGTACGTCGTTCTCCGTGGTCTAAACACAGTGAAATGCGTTAGCTTGTACCTTAGGTTTCCTGTGCTTCGTGGCCCTGTGAGTTTAACGGCTGCGTCGTTAATGCTAATCAAGGTATGGATTAAGGCAAAGACAATATACAGACTGTTTGCGTTCATTCGAAATGGACACAATTCCCAACAACAACGAGAAGAAAACTGAAATGAAGACGTAAAACGTATACGTTGTATACATATCGCTGTTGTCGTAGTTGTATGAACACAAACCCCTAATATTGTCATAGAGGTCCCAGCTATTGTGTTTTTCCAATTAGAATGTGCTGTGTCTGTCAGACTGTAGGTTTTGGGAACATGTTTGATTGGGTCGTTTTGGGTTTAGTTGCGAGCAGAGGCTAAAGAAATCCTTCAGAAGCATCGGTAACGTTGTGGCTTTCTGACCAGGCTTGTGATTTGCTTTCTAGCCGAGGAAATGACGTTCAAACGGCACTGAAGATATTTCTTTTCTGGTTTAAAAGGACATCTTTCAAATGATTTGCCCCAGTAGAATGTTTGTGAAGGGGCGGTAGAAAAGGTGGGATGAAGCTATTGCAAGCAGACAAATTCTGGACGCTTTGATAGAGGGATTGTCTAATGAATTGAAATTGGCCCGGGGGGATTTTTATTCTCTCGGTAATATTGTGTTCCTTCCAAATCTAGCGAGGACCATGGATTATGCTGAGAGATTTGAATCGTTTGGAAGTTAAAGCGTTTTCGCGGTGTTTGAGGATATCGTGACATATCTGCATTACAACAGATACATTTAACAACATTGTCCTCAGGATGTTGCCCTGGGGTATCCCAGAATCCCCGCAGTCCACCTCTTCGGAGGTGAAAGGTCATTGTAGATCTGGACACATTGGACCATGTGGCTTTATATAACTCCGCCCCCTCCACCTCAAGCATGATGGGTATAGATTATTTCATTCTTGTTTCATTCTTCATACACCTCATCCTGTGTAACTGCAACCTTATCGTGTCCCATTGCTATTTGCACTCTTGTGTTTTGTGTATTTGTGAAACTGTATGTTGTCCTGCACATTTTTCGGCTTATCTTGGCCAGGTCGCCATTGCACATGAGAATTGATTCTCAATCGCCCTACCTGGTTAAATAAAGGTTAAATAAAATACAGATTTTGTGATCTCTCAGGGGTTGTTTTCAGGCTTTTAACTGTTTCACTACATTGTTTTCAGCAACCCCAGTGGTGACTGGGAGTATACCATCAGGTTAGCTCCTTACTTCCTGGTTTTCTCTTAATGGACAGAGATCACAGGCTCACCTTGCCTTATGCATTGATAGGTTGATTGGCGTTGTCATATTGTTTCTGTATTTTTTTTAAAAGAGGAGAGAAGAGAATTTTATTCACCGTTTTGTCATTAGTAAACTTCAAATTAAAAACTGCATGGCTGTCATTGCTGAGTATCAACCGTGATCTATGCCTCGCATTTTGCACCGTTACCATCAATCTGTAGCACAATAAAACCATTTTAATGTCACACATTTTCTCTGTAGGAGAGAATGCAAAGTCTCAAAGATCCCCTGTCACCCGAGGACGCAGTGTGATTTGTTAGAAGGCAACCTGTCTCAAACTAATAACTCCCAGCCACACAACGCAACTAAGGTGCAGCTCACACAGGCAGATTAGTAAAAAAATGGAATCTGATTTAATTCACACTCTGCAGTAAAACATCTGTCTCAGGAACAACCTGCCTAAGAAGAGCCACCCGGCAGCAGAACACCCACCCGGCAGCAGAACACCCACCCGGCAGCAGAACACCCACCCGGCAGCAGAACACCCAGATTTGGAACAGTCAGCAATAGCACTCCCGCCGTTGGAGCTACTGGCAGTAGAACAACCCTCTCTCTCTCTCTCGCACTCCCTCCATCTGCTTGTTGTCTTCACTATCCTAGTGCTGTCACTTCACCAGGTAAACGGCGGTGGACATGATGTAAATGAAAACATGGCTCATTGGAACAGGTGACCTTTCACTTCTCCAAGGTCCGGTTCTGACGCATGTGTGTCCAATGCACAGTTGTCATCACGGGCACAGTGGCCGGTCTGTATCTACACAGCCCCGTACACAGCAGGGTGCAATGCACTGTGTGTCGTGACACATCCCGTAACCATCATTGACATGTTCTGTGACTTGGGTGTCACAGTAGACCTTCTGTCGGTTCAGACCAGACAGGATAGCCTTGGTTGCCCTCACGCAGTAATGTGCCTTGGACGACCAACACCCTGTCACTGGTTCACGGTTTGTCCCAGAGGCCAGAGGTCATGTTAGGAGATGTTCATCGTTATCCATTTAAATGTGGGTGGTCATAATGTTTTGCTGACAGCTGCACTGGAAAACCTTCCTATTGCTCAGGCCACTAGATAACATATACGGGCCGGTTTCTCTGTTCTGGGGCCCCCACATCAGACGACAGGACGTGTGTACCATTGAAGATTGAGGGGCTGGCAGGGTTTCAGTAAGAATCACGTGATTGGTCTGGCTCTCCTGGTACCTCACACGTCGCGCCTTTCCTCTCTCTCTCTACTTTCGATATGTCTGCCAAAACACGCTCGATGTGCCTCTGTCAGGAGTCACAGAGGTTGAACGTGCAACAACACAACCGTTTCAACAGCTGTAATTAATATTTACCACCAGGCTCAGAGTCATTCTCAGTGAGAGAGGGCTGCAGGTTTGGCTTTTGATGCACAAACTGGTGTGCCGAATGTGTCGTTTTCATCTGTAGTCACTATTACTCGCATCAAATTAGTGAGTTGCTTTTGAACATGTAATCAGTGGACAGCTTCAAATGCATGCTGCCTTCAGAAAAAGTGAACGAGCTGTTTTCTATTATCACTGACCTAATGTAGTTCGGTTTTCTTATATATGTGTGCGGGGAGAAAATTGCAAAATACATTTTGGAGCCCGGTATAAATCGGCGCTCCCCTGCAAATCGCCAAGACGATCAGAAAACACTGTGTACAAAGTGAAGCTCCGCTGTTACTCACCAACTGAGTATATTAGCTGCACTAGTGCGCGAGGAAGGACGAAACATCACACGGCGAACCCTCGTCAAAAGATGTGGACGCCTGTTGACTTGGTGTATCCGGCAAAACTAGACGTTATTTTGCTCCGGGTTTTTTTTGGCGAATCTCTGCGTTGTGAAAATTCAATCACAGTGTGATGACATTTTATAATTATGACATGATTACATGATAACATGGCGACTTAATGACATAGCACATGGCACAAATAGACACCAGGGACGGGTTCTTGTTGCCGTATCCAATCAAAATAAGGTGTCAAGATCCGGCTGTCAATGCTGTCAACAGTTTCGTAACTTCATATTAAGCTTGCCTAAATAGCATGTGACCAACACACGAATAACTGCAGTGACAACCTGGTACTAGCCTAGTTGTTGTGAAATTACTTACTATACAAATTTAGTTATGTTCTACATATTCACTTGCAGAATGTTGTTTCACATGTGCAACTTCTGTTATTACTGTCAGATACGTCATTACAGTTATAACCTCCTAGTAGTATTCATACAGACCCATAGGAGGTTATATCTAGGGGCCTGTATGAATACAATTTGAATACTATCTACTTTTGTTCTGCAACCAAATGCATATATCATGCTAAAGTCCCAGGATGTTATGTTCAGACAGACGTGAATTAATGAACATGCCGTTGCCCTGAACGTTATGTTGAAGACTCCTACGTTAGCAACCCTGTGACTTGCAGATTCTCGGGCATTAAGTTAGCCAGACCTCCGTTTTGCAAACTTTAAATAAAACATTAGGATTTCTATTGAGAAGTGATGCGGACGGCAGAAGGAACATGATGACTTAAACAGACCCAGCGTGTGTAGTGACTGTTGGCAAACATTTGTATAATGAACTCAGGATTTACTACACACTGTTTCCATCAGGAAGCAGGTGGGCGGATCCAAGCCCAAGTTTGTGAGATCCTATAGGCTCGTTCAATCATGTATTCACATCGTTCTCGTACGTAAGGCCTACTCCATTAGGTAAAGTCTTTAGCAAACTAAATCGTGTTTATGAAATGAAATGTTGCTACTGTTAGGTAATCCAAGTAGCCTTCTCCGTCCTTTTTCCTTTCGGCAACCAAAAATCGGCACAAAGTCGACACTGCACTCTCTTAGAGGCAATATAGTAAAATCATCCTATAGCCAAATATTTGGTTGCAAAACGGTACTTAATACCATGACACTTAAATACAGAGTTTTAATCGTCTTAAATGATTCAGGTCGGTCTGGAAATATGGTAACGACAACTGTAACCTAAGTTATAATTGTATAACACTACTTACACAGTGGAACACAGACAATATGTAATACCATTGGCACATTTGGACATAACGTTTACTGAGTGTTGGGTTATTACGCATACTTTGTCCCGTATGTGTAATAACAGACTCTACATTCTAACAGGTCGTTACATGGTGATACAAATGTAACTACTACATTGAATATTGTAATTCGAGTCCTGTAATGTAACCTGTCGCTGGAGATTCAGAATGAGGAGAGTCAATGAGGACTTTTATTTTGTTATTTAACAACGACAACATGTTTCAATGATATCGCTTTTTGGCGAAAATGGCGAGTGTAGACACTAAACAACATTCAGTCAAATAATAATTGGAGACTCCAGATGTCAGGCTGTGTGGTCAGAGAGGAAATATTCTCCCTACTCTAGATGGCATTGACTGTACGGCGTGTGGAGCCCCTAGTTTAACGGTGATGGCCTGACGTGCGTGCCTCCAGCTAGCCCCGCCTCCCATTGGTACAGGAAAGGGTTGGAATGAGTCAGCTATGGTTTCCATGGATACCGTTACAAATTTGACAGATTCCGCTCTTGCTGTCTCCCATTCTGGTCCATGCTTAATGTCTGAGGAGCAGAGTGCTAAATATTCCCTCCGCTACTGTCGAGGGAGAAGATGTCCGTAGCTAACCATGATGATTTCCCGTTCCATCTCATCACACGTCAGCTTGAATATGTATCCCTGGCACCGGGTGAATGGCAGAAAACCACTTTACGAAGTTCAACTTAAATATAACGATCGCAAAAAAAGGAAAGCACGAAAAATCCAAGAAATGTCTTACTTCAAGGTAATGGCATGTGTTTCTGACAATGAGTGTGCAGTGGACTGACATACTTCTAACCACAGCAGATCTGGCAGGGAGTGGGTAGTAGGTACTGGGAGGGTGGGGTGTCCCGGGAGGGCCGCGAGTGCCGGGAGGGCGGGGAGTGCCGGGAGTACTGGGAGGGCGGGGAGTACCGGGATGGCGGGGCGTACCGGGGGGGCGGGGAGTGCCGGGAGTGCATCTCCTCAGCCACCGCGTGGTGGGTCTCGACACACAGCCGGGGGGCTCTCAGTGTCATCCACGGGAGACGGCCTGTCACTCATTCGTCAAGGGGAGCGGATGTGGTCACCGCAGACAGCAGCTCCCCTGTCATCCAATCGGCCTCTAACCACCCCGGCCTCGTCCCCGGGCTCGTCCGCAGCCTCGGCCCTGTTTCACCTTGAGAGATGCCAGTGAGGCTATCAGATGGTCACCTATGCATTATTGATTTTCTGCTCGGGCCGGTCTCTATTGGCCATGTCTGCTCTGTCTAGTCAAAGTCACCTGAAGTTCCAATGACATGGTTTACTGGGTCCTGTCACTCTTAAGAGCCCGAGTGCAGTCCTGCAGTACCTTCCGGCGTTTTCTAATGAGTGACACGGACAGGGGGACTAGTTAGGCCAGCAGTGTGAGATGTTGACGGCCTGCCGGCATGCGATTTACCCGAGTGTCAAACTCCCGGGGAAACCAGGCGCTGATGCGGTTTATCTGCATCCAAACTAAGGTTGTCATGGTGAGGATGCTGCTGGGAAACGAAGCTTTACTCTGAAGTGTGGGCACACTGTGGGTCGTTGCCGTCATCTCAGGAGGCAGAGCGAAATCCTGTAAAATATAATTGTGTTCGTCACATGCTTTGTTGAAGGGGCATATCGCCCTGGGGGACCCTTAGGTGGTTTGTGGCGTGTTTGAGAAGTTTCTAGGCCAGCGAGATTTATTCAATGCGTAATTGGCAAGAAGGAACGCGGGAATAGGTTTCGCCCGCTAAACGACACTCTCTAGTCAGAGCGTGTCTCGGAACCGCCAACGAGGTCTGAACAGGACATGTGAAAAACGTTTTGCACACGTTTCGCGGAGCCTCCGCGTTTGCGCCGATCGAGCTACGAGTTGTTTTGTTTGTAGTCGCGGGTAAACGTATGTTAATGATGGCGTTTTGGGATAACTAGTTGGGCGACCCCTAAAGGTTTATACCACTCGTATTGTGTAAATTATTAGAGTTTAGATTGCAGTTGTCTATAGGTAATCCACTAGGCAAACAGTGAAACAGCAAAAACATGCACGTTTAAAAGTGATCGTCAACTGTCACAGGTGAATGCAGTTGTAGCTACATAGTACTGCGCTGGGGTTACATGTTCACCAGGCAAATGAAACACACAAACTAACACTTGTCTGAGTTTTTTGTAATTACTACAGACAGGCACAGAACACAGGTGGGCAGAATCAACAAAGGTGTTTAAGAAATAACTGGCATTGAGAAAAGCTTATAAATTGGATGGCTCATAGTATAGAGAATAGACTGGCCATGTTGGCTAGTGGTATAGAGAATAGAATGGCCATGTTGGCTAGTGGTATAGAGAATAGAATGGCCATGTTGGCTAGTGGTATAGAGAATAGAATGGCCATGTTGGCTAGTGGTATAGAGAATAGAATGGCCATGTTGGCTAGTGGTATAGAGAATAGAATGGCCATGTTGGCTAGTGGTATAGAGAATAGACTGGCCATGTTGGCTAGTGGTATAGAGAATAGAATGGCCATGTTGGCTAGTGGTATAGAGAATAGAATGGCCATGTTGGCTAGTGGTATAGAGAATAGAATGGCCATGTTGGCTAGTGGTATAGAGAATAGAATGGCCATGTTGGCTAGTGGTATAGAGAATAGAATGGCCATGTTGGCTAGTGGTATAGAGAATAGACTGGCCATGTTGGCTAGTGGTATAGAGAATAGAATGGCCATGTTGGCTAGTGGTATAGAGAATAGAATGGCCATGTTGGCTAGTGGTATAGAGAATAGAATGGCCATGTTGGCTAGTGGTATAGAGAATAGACTGGCCATGTTGGCTAGTGGTATAGAGAATAGAATGGCCATGTTGGCTAGTGGTATAGAGAATAGAATGGCCATGTTGACTAGTGGTATAGAGAATAGAATGGCCATGTTGGCTAGTGGTATAGAGAATAGACTGGCCATGTTGGCTAGTGGTATAGAGAATAGAATGGCCATGTTGGCTAGTGGTATAGAGAATAGAATGGCCATGTTGACTAGTGGTATAGAGAATAGAATGGCCATGTTGGCTAGTGGTATAGAGAATAGACTAGCCATGTTGGCTAGTGGTATAGAGAATAGAATGGCCATGTTGGCTAGTGGTATAGAGAATAGAATGGCCATGTTGACTAGTGGTATAGAGAATAGAATGGCCATGTTGGCTAGTGGTATAGAGAATAGACTGGCCATGTTGGCTAGTGGTATAGAGAATAGAATGGCCATGTTGGCTAGTGGTATAGAGAATAGAATGGCCATGTTGGCTAGTGGTATAGAGAATAGAATGGCCATGTTGGCTAGTGGTATAGAGAATAGAATGGCCATGTTGGCTAGTGGTATAGAGAATAGAATGGCCATGTTGGCTAGTGGTATAGAGAATAGAATGGCCATGTTGGCTAGTGGTATAGAGAATAGAATGGCCATGTTGGCTACTGGTATAGAGAATAGAATGGCCATGTTGGCTAGTGGTAAAGAGAATAGTCTATGATCTGGGTGACTGGTTGTATAGAGAATAGTCTATCCACGTATAACCAGCCCTGCTTAATACTGTAGATGAAATGTGACTTAAAGGCAGATCTTTGTGTGATTTCAGGGTGTGATCTTACTCATCAAACGGCCACTTTGCTTCAAATCAGCACTTTAGTCGTCTGCGGTAGTTGGTCCGCCGTCTATTCCTATTGGAGGACACCGAGTTTGTCTACCAGAAAGACGTGTTTGAATCATTAGATGAATGCCATTTGCCGTTTCGTAATGGCTTGCGATATGGGCACATGTTTTCTCTGCCGAATCTCCACATTTGTGTGACGAACAGCTTGTCACTCTGGCCCTCTTGTTAGGAGTTTGCAGATGGCATGTCATCCATTCTCAGAAGTCCCTCCCCCTCTCGCTCTCCCTCTCCCCATCTCCCTCTCTTTCCTCTCCCTTTAGCCTCTTCCCTGTCAGTCTGTCTTCTCCGCGGGGCACTTTAGCGCCGCCGATCACACGTGATTGTGTATCGTTTATTATGTTCTCTTTTAAGGTGTACCGATCTGTTCTGAGAATATGGCTCTTCCATATTCAGCGACTTCCTTTTCATCGCAGTTTGAATAGACCTGAGGGTAGATAATGACATGTTTGTTTCGTGGTCTTTCACTGGCAGGTAATTCATCTTTTAGTGGTATTTACTTCGTGATTATATTGTGTTCTTGACACCAACTCTGACCCTGACAAGATTATTACTTCGCTGTGTAATTTTACTGGTAGCTTTGATACCACAGTATGGAATTTGCCTTTGCGAGTACCACAGGAAAATGCTGTCACTAAATTTGTTGCTTCTACAATTCCAATACAAGATTACTAACTGTTCGGATGGTTCGCTGTCTGAATGGAAGTCTGATACTTGCAAAATAAAAATTATGAAGTAACATGTAATAATATCCTAACAACTTGGGATACATGACTGTATTCAAATTTGATTGAAAAATGATTATTGTAAAACAATTATATTGGTTAATGAATTCGTTAAAGCTAATCTAGTGTAATCTTATTAATTTCCTGCTTGTTGGAATATGAAAGAAATAAGACTGATGAAATCATTGCCATCAAGAGTGCCTAATTTCACCTGAGATTTAGAACATGAGCCAAACTAACTTCCGAGAACACATTTAATAATGCACTTAAATACCCCAAACGTTTCAGTAGCTCGTGTAAAACCAAGTCACACTGGTCGCCACTTATTGTTGCTTTACACACGACTTGCTCTCAGAACCAAGTCACACTGGTCGCCACTTATTGTTGCTCTACACACGCCTTGCTCTCATCCATGATGCAATGACGGTAAGGCCCCTGAATTCCGTTTGTTTAAATGAACATAGTCATTCCACTGATCACATGACTCATTGGGGAGAACGAGCCTTCCAATCAGAGCGCTCCCTTGTGGGTCCGAGAAAAGGTTTTACAAACAGAAGTCTCTGTGGTTCGGTGTGCTTCATGAGTTGTGGAGTTATTTATGGACCTCCGTCCACAGTCACACACACACACTGGCAGCGTGAAGTAGCTCAGCAGTGGCAAGTCTCCAACACCGTTCGATGCCCACGAAGTCCGCTTTGTACTCGGCACTCGGTGCAGAAGCAGTCAGCCGGCCTTTCATTTCCCCGTTGGCCTTCAGAAACCTCCGTCCCCTCTCTTCCTGTTTGCTGTTGTTTCAAAAGCATCCCGTGTTGCGCTGCAGTTTTGCCCGTGTTAAGTTTCTATTACGTGCGCGTTGTGTTTGAACACAAAGGAAGTAATGTAACACGAGACCTCTCATTTCCTGCTCGGTATCATTGCTTTCCATCAGGACGCCGCTAACTGGCTTTGTCTTCAGATCCGGATTTACTGTTCCGACGCTCTAAATCCTTCAACTGTCATAGCTTTGACAGTACTTTGGAGGAGTCCGGGTTGGTACGACCAACCGTATCGTCATCCAAATGTTTCCCTTCCTCTCCTCATATGCCAGATGCTAATTAGCAAGTATCTAATTAGTGTTAGAAGATTAATCACTCTCGGGAAGGAGGTGGGGGGGTGGCAGGGGGGTTAGCGGCAGCCATCGAGACGGTGTGATGTGACGAAGATGCCCAAAGCTATGATACTGTGTTAAGACTGAGTTCCCTTTCGAACTGAGAACACGTGGCAGGTTGGCCGATACGTTACATGTCTGCTGGCGCGAGGCCAATCCTTGTTTGGAACAATATCGCCGAAAAATATCTGACGCAAAATATCTTGTTGAAAAGAAGAAACAAAACAGAACTTGAGTGCTCTTCCAGGCTGGCGTTCACGGTAAAGGGAGACGCCCAGTGGTGGGAGAAGATGGAACTGGGACGACATTTGCTACATTGTCACGTTGCTAAAAACTTTGGGTGTCAAAACACCGTTTTCATTATTCAACAAATTGTCGAAAAATTATGAGGCTAAGAATTATAAATGCATCTGCCACTATTGCAGTAGAGAAACCCGCCTTTGGCAACACGGAAAGGAATTGAATGTGTGCTTGGAGAGTTAAGAGGTTGGCTCGTGGCACAGTTGTGCATGCAGTTCTACCAATAGCCGATAGCTACTTAGAAGGGCAATAGGGGGGTCTTCTGTTAAGTTCTCAGTTTAATTACATGAATACAAATGTGGCAGCACTGGAGGCGACTGAACTGGCTTGATGTTAAGTCTCGTTTGCGTGCCCGGCAACACGAGGTACCCGGCAAAGGAGGGGAACAGCGGGTGGGGAGATGTCGTCGAGTTTGTCACCGCCATAATTGGCCCGGACTCGCTCACCCAGCTGCTGATTCGGTTTGCTAACACTCCCGGTACTCACGACGACCCCCCTCCCTCTACACCCCGGTTTCTGCCGCCCTACACCAGCGGCGTAGTAGCTAATTTCCTGGCTCTCCCCGGCCTCTGTGAGTGACGGCCAGCGGCAGCCAGCCGGCGTGGTGATTAGCCAATCGCTGACAATCTCCAATGGGAAGTCGCTGGAGAATAGAGTGAGGACATGATCCACAAAACACCCGTAGGATTCACACATGCCCCCCGGGGAGGAGGTGTATGCGCTCGGTTTTAATGTATTTATTGTGTGTTTCAAGGAGCACACTGGCCTGTGCAATGTGAAACGTATGTTGGTGCTAGTAATATTGCCCTGGGCTTAGGATGGCATATGAGTGTTCATGTTGACGCTCAGACAGACACAGTGATTGACAGTCGAAGCCTTTAAGATTAATAATTAATAATAATATAATTAAAAGGTTGGCCTCTCCAGTACTCTTTTGATGTGCTGTAAAGTACTTCTTGTCTTTCTTGCAGTCAATCAGTATTTTTTAATTGGGGCCAAAGTTCAAGCAGAAGGGACCACTTTAAAGGGGTGCCAATAGAGCTGTCACTGGGTTTAGTCTGAGCTGCCCTTTGGTTGGGGTTGGGTGACCATTAGACCAGGGTTACACCGGTCCACGGTGGTTGGAGTGGACCGGCCATCAAGCCGCTCTGTCTTGTTGAGGTTGATTTTATAAGGTTTGGTTTGGCGAGGTCATGTAAGGATATTCTGGTGTCACATTACCTATTGTATCAAAAGATAAGGACAGGGCCTAAAACTAAGCCCTGAGGGGCACCGTAAGTGAGCGAGACAGTTTTTTTCCCAATAACACCTATTGGGGTTAAAATCCATGTAGACATTGTCATACTTTGACCTTAAGTTGGAGATATGCATACGTGCCTTAGTGTATGCTATGGGATTTAATTCATCTCCCTGACGGTTACCTAATGCATTTCCATGATGTTATCTCCATTTGTTTTGGTCGAGTTTCATTGACCTTTTTACTGCACCCATTGCCCCTCATTTTAATGAGGTTGTCTCGTCTGGATCTTGCCAGTGTGTTGGTGGAATTGAGCTATGGTCGGTCTATACGGGGCTCATCGCTCCGCCAACAGACTGAAAACCCCTCTGGCCCTCAGCTAGACACGTCGTCCTAAAAGACTGATTGGCGGTTCAGTCTGTTAGCACACGCTTCGCTTGTACACAGAGGCAAATTCGTCTTGGCGTGACAACGGCATATCGTTTCCCGGACACGTGCGATCAGAGCACGATGTCGGGGCCTTCTAGGCAGATGGGAAAAGTGTCCCTTTCTGTATTTCCTTGATAGCTCCGGCTGTGCGTAGTAGACCTCTCATGAGATGCAACTTCACTTTAATTTTTTTGGAGCTGAATATCCAATCACTTTCATCGGTTTAAACACATCCGTCGTCAACACAGGAGGGTCTGTTAATTCTGATAAAGTCTAGTTTAGCCAGGGGATTACGGGTGCCTGACAACATGACAGGGAACACAGTCGTGTTCTTATGGGCTTTCTTACACATTTGTGAGCGTGTGATACAATGACCTCTCTAATTGTTCTTACAGCGAGGCATTTTGTGTGGGTTCTTTTTTACTTTATGCACATAGTATATTATGACATATTGGGACTGGTTATAACAATGTCTAAGTGAAGCTGTTAGTATGTGGTCTCAGCCTGGGGGGGGAGTGTGTGTGTTGGTGTGTGTGCTGTGTGTTGGTGTGTGTGCTGTGTGTGTGTGTCTGCTGTGTGTGTGTCTGCTGTGTGTGTGTGTCTGCTGTGTGTGTGTGTCTGCTGTGTGTGTGTGTCTGCTGTGTGTGTGTGTGTCTACACTGCTGTTTTTTCTTAAACGCACGTGCTAGAGGTCGACTGATAGATGTAGATTTGTAGAGGCCAACATAATGACAATAGTTTGGAGCAAAATAAGCTGATAGCTGATTAATTGGTCGATATCACACTACCACTAAAATACTTTATTATAAGACTATATTATAAACAGGATAACTGTTGAACTGACAATCTAAGTCAAAGTAATAAATAGCTAAATAAATGAATACATCTGGAAGGGAACATCTATCAGACTAAATCTAGTTTGTAATATAACTCAGTGGATGGGGGCTATATCATTTTCCGTAAATCCAGTTGAGAAGCTGATATTACATCTTGCTTTTCCTGGGGCCATTTCAACAAAATATTCCCATACAGGTGCTTCGGTTCCTCCCGCTGCCATCTGTAATTTAAGCAACAATAAGTTTGTGGTTGACTTAGCCTAGTTGTCAACTTTTGCATGAGACATTTTTAATCAACCAATTTCTTTGTCATTCAGAATTGAATCATTATCAAGAGAATATCCAGAAGTGTGGTTTCATGGAATACGTCATTGGTAACGGCACATCCAGAAGTGTGATTTGGATCACATTGCTGGAAGCAATTATGTCCTACAATTGGCGATTCTCTGATTTAACGCAGGCGAGGCAGGATTACTTATGTTCTTCTCCTCTGTCATTGTAATGCCACTCTTACAAACCAAATAATGTTTGTCTAAATCTGTCGGGTTAGGAGGGGCGCAAAGTGTGCAAGGTTATTCCATGACTGGATTACGTGGCTGGAGTATTTGGGAGAGAAGAAAACCCCAAATTGGTAACTAAGGTAAAAGCGGAATGTTTTTTATCCTCTCTGTCTGCCTGTCTTGTACGGTGAACAATGATCTGATAGTGTTGGGAAATAATTGGCGAAAAAAATTTGTGGGGAGAAATCAACATAAAACCGATATGACTTGAATGTTACTTGCTGTAAAATCAGTTGTTCCAACGTTGCGAAGCCAAGTTTTGCCAATAAAAATAGTTCTAGAAATGTCCTATCGTGTCGATTAATCTAGTATGTGCCCAAGATTAGATAATTTCGGTATTGCTTAGATATTCTCTGGTCTACATACTGTGTGTATTTAAGGAATGACAGGCTCCCAGATTTCACCGTACCTGTGTCCACTGTCACAGTAGACCTGTTTGTGTGTGTGTGTGTGTGTGTGTGTGTGTGTGTGTGTGTGTGTGTGTGTGTGTGTGTGTGTGTGTGTGTGTGTGCGGGTGTGGGTGTGGGTGTGGGGTGTGTGGGTGTGTGTGTGTGTGTGTGTGTGTGTGTGTGTGTGGGTGTGCGCTCGTGTGGGTGTGCGCCGTGTGGGTGTGCGCTCGTGTGGGTGTGCGCTCGTGTGGGTGTGCGCTCGTGTGGGTGTGCGCTCGTGTGGGTGTGCGCTGTGGGTGTGCGCTGTGTGGGTGTGCGCTCGTGTGGGTGTGCGCTCGTGTGGGTGTGCGCTCGTGTGGGTGTGCGCTGTGTGTGGGTGTGCGCTCGTGTGGGTGTGCGCTGTGGGGTGTGCGCTCGTGTGGGTGTGCGCGTGTGGGTGTGCGCTCGTGTGGGTGTGCGCTCGTGTGGGTGTGCGCTCGTGTGGGTGTGCGCTCGTGTGGGTGTGCGCTCGTGTGGGTGTGCGCTCGTGTGGGTGTGCGCTCGTGTGGGTGTGCGCTCGTGTGGGTGTGCGCTCGTGTGGGTGTGCGCTCGTGTGGGTGTGCGCTCGTGTGGGTGTGCGCTCGTGTGGGTGTGCGCTCGTGTGGGTGTGCGCTCGTGTGGGTGTGCGCTCGTGTGGGTGTGCGCTCGTGTGGGTGTGCGCTCGTGTGGGTGTGCGCTGTGTGGGTGTGCGCTCGTGTGGGTGTGCGCTCGTGTGGGTGCGCTCGTGTGGGTGTGCGCTCGTGTGGGTGTGCGCTCGTGTGGGTGTGCGCTCGTGTGGGTGTGCGCTCGTGTGGGTGTGCGCTCGTGTGGGTGTGCGCTCGTGTGGGTGTGCGCTCGTGTGGGTGTGCGCTCGTGTGGGTGTGCGCTCGTGTGGGTGTGCGCTCGTGTGGGTGTGCGCTCGTGTGGGTGTGCGCTCGTGTGGGTGTGCGCTCGTGTGGGTGTGCGCTCGTGTGGGTGTGCGCTCGTGTGGGTGTGCGCTCGTGTGGGTGTGCGCTCGTGTGGGTGTGGGTGTGCGCTCGTGTGGGTGTGCGCTCGTGTGGGTGTGGGTGTGCGCTCGTGTGGGTGTGGGTGTGCGCTCGTGTGGGTGTGCGCTCGTGTGGGTGTGGGTGTGCGCTCGTGTGGGTGTGCGCTCGTGTGGGTGTGGGTGTGCGCTCGTGTGGGTGTGCGCTCGTGTGGGTGTGGGTGTGCGCTCGTGTGGGTGTGCGCTCGTGTGGGTGTGGGTGTGCGCTCGTGTGGGTGTGCGCTCGTGTGGGTGTGCGCTCGTGTGGGTGTGCGCTCGTGTGGGTGTGCGCTCGTGTGGGTGTGGGTGTGCGCTCGTGTGGGTGTGGGTGTGCGCTCGTGTGGGTGTGGGTGTGCGCTCGTGTGGGTGTGGGTGTGCGCTCGTGTGGGTGTGGGTGTGCGCTCGTGTGGGTGTGGGTGTGCTCTCGTGTGGGTGTGGGTGTGCGCCGTGTGGGTGTGCGTGTGCGTGCGTGTGCGCTCGTGTGGGTGTTTGTGTGTGTGCGTGTGCGCTCGTGTGGGTGTTTGTGTGTGTGCGTGTGCGCTCGTGTGGGTGTTTGTGTGTTGGTGTTTGTGTGTGTGCGTGTGCGCTCGTGTGGGTGTTTCTGTGTGCGCTCGTAGTGCAGGCGAGTACCAGGTCCTCAGTTTGGCCATAAATAACAACCCAACGGGCCCATTGACGAGGCAGCTGAATCCCAACGGATGTCCATCACCCATCAGGGGAGACCTGCAGTATTTATCCACCACTCAGGGTTCCTTCCAGGACCCGTCAGGTCTCCTTTCCTCCTCGTTCTCCGCTTGTCTATATTCCTTTTAGTTTCCTGTAAAGGTTAACCAATCTTTGCTTAAGCTTTGACAGGAAGACAAATGGCCATGTTCAATCAGAGCTCAAATCCTCTCTCCCTCCACTCCAGTAACACTGGCCCTCTGCTTCTACACACGCACGTACACACACGTACACACACACACGTACACACACACACGTACACACACACGTACACTCACACACGGAGGCTTAATTTAATGAGAGCTGTTGCCGCAACATACTGTGAGCCAAACCATTTGAATTAGGCTAAATTGCAATTTCCATACAGATATTGAGGCTCGTACGTCTGGCTCGGGTCTGAGATGGGTCTCGCCGTCTGCCCCTGTGGAGACCAAATCGTCTTCCATCCTGCCCCCTCCTCTTTCCTCCCCGCGGTGGGTCCACATTCGCGCGGTTCTTTGTCTCATTTTGTCCCTCGTTTAGTTGTTAAGTAAAACAGCTGGCGTAATGTCTTGTGGAGATGGGGCTCCGTGTGATGTATGCATACTTACAGTATGTCAGGGTTACGTGTAGACTTGTACGAATACATTTGGATATTGGAATAACCCGATGGTCCCCCCCGGCGGTAACTCACGCGGACTGTACTGTTGTCACGTGGCTCAAAGAGAAGGATACTTGATCTCATTAAAATGCCCGTGATATCAAAGCATGCAGGTGGACGGCTCTGAGGCTCTAGGCTCTCACTTTCTACATGCATTACCATATCAGCAAGCGGGAACCTTTTGAGGTCCACTGACACTCTGCGTCGCGTACCAGGAGGTCGGGAGCCTTACCTTCACACGTTTGCACGCCGCAGTAGATTAATTGATTTACCAGTCGCTCCTTAGAACATGTGAGATTAACCTGTGACCTCCGTGGCCTATACACCGTGCAATTAATGGATGATTCCTGGCCCCAGTCTAGTCTAACGAACATAGAGCAGGGCCTATACACCGTGCAATTAATGGATGATTCCTGGCTCCAGACTAGTCTCATGAACATAGAGCAGAGCCTATACACCGTGCAATTAATGGATGATTCCTGGCTCCAGACTAGTCTAACGAACATAGAGCAGAGCCTATACACCGTGCAATTAATGGATGATTCCTGGCTCCAGACTAGTCTAACGAACATAGAGCAGGGCTTGGTTGGCTTGTGCTTTGCCTTGTCCAACACTCCACATTGGGCTTAATTTATAGACTGAAGACCCCTGCTTGGCCAGATCTGCGCACCTCCTCTACATTCCCAAGCATCCTGTTTCCCAGCCCTGCTGGACCGGGAATTCACCCCGGTGGGAGATGATGGAGGTGAACAGTTGGGATATCACAGACTGCTCCTACACAATCCTGGTCCTTTTTAGATAATATATCATCTCCTTAATGCAGGTAATATTGAGTTGTAGAATAGTTACGTGTTTTACTGCTAGAACGCACATTTGAGCAGATATGAAATGCTGTTGACGGTGACATTTTCGTCGAGTCCCAACTTAGAATGTCATTATTCAAAAGATAATAGGCCAACCACAGGAATCAATTCCACTCAAATTACCCAACGCTCTTTAATTAGATGATTAACAAAATGGTTAATTAATCTGTTTTGAGTGGGATGTGTCATATGTTTTATCTGTGCATAAACTACATGATCTAAGTAGAATCACTAGCACACTGCAGTTAGCCATGGAACTCCAAGTGTGAATCTGAGTGTTTTTTTTTTGACACGTTGCACAAATTGGCACGGGCCTGATACGATTGATTGTCACCGAGTTTTGGCAAAAAAAATAGTGTACTGCGTCTATAAGCGTACACTGACGTGGCGTTTCTAGAACATTTTACATGGCAGAAGGGTGGCAAGTTGAAATTCAAGGTTGGCACATCGTTCTATTGTTGGTTATGTCCATTTAGTTTTAAAACATGGAATAGCTATTGGAGGTGGTGGTACCATGACATATTTTTAACAGTAACCCTTAACTTGTGTTTATCCACTGATGAAATTAGCAATTGAATTATCTTTAGGCTAGCAAGCTATATTGTTCAATGCCCCTTTGCTAGCTAGCTAGCTACCAGCAGAGATAGAGTCAAGAACACAACCCTGGAGACCAAGACCACGTTAATCTGGCCTCGACCGAGACCGCTTAACCGAGACTCTATCTATGGCTAACAAGATAAGCATTACTGGCAATGAGGGCAGCTTGCTACAAGCTACTTCCTAATTTGCTAGCTGCCCGATTTCAACAATATAATTTACGGTTACATTGGCAACTACTAAATACAAACGAAAAATAATGGAAGATTGTAATAACATTTTGTAGAAAATGTCCTACCGTCCTACCGTCCGGGATTCAACCATTTTATGGAGTAGGGGGACTCAAAGATATTGGAACTGGTTACTGTAGAGATTAACAACTTAATTAGAAGAAGTATATTACCATTCCATAAAATTCCATATGAATATATTTTATCAGACAGTTTTGACGACTGGGGTGGCAGGCGGGGCGGCAATACGTTTATTTAGGGTGGCAGCTGTCACCCATTGCCACTCCGGTGGTTTCACCACTGGTACCCTGTTCGTCCATGATAGGTTAGTGCTCAAATTACACACTGGTTCCCCTGGTTTACCTGCACGCTGTTGTTAATTCCCCCGTACTGGCCTCATCTGTCTGCTGACTCCGCCCCACCTGTACGCTTTACAAGCGATTGTCAATTATTTTGGACGGGTCAGAAAAACAATTGGTGAAGGGACAAAGAAGTCATTGACCTGCTCCCGACGTCTCAGTCCTGGTTCACATTCTCAGGATATCATCCAGGATATCATCCAGAATATCATCCCGATGGAATTCGTGTTGGCACCTGGGACGGCGTATCTCACTCCTGGTGAGTTGCCATCCAGCCCTTCTCCAAGTCCTTTGCTGGCATGTATTTGGTGCAAAAACCGGAATAAGGAAACATCCTCTGTTCTCCTTTCCTCAACATTTCCTCGTAAACCCCCCGGAGCTTATCCAACGTTCTGTTCCCTCTCACCCCAGATTTATGTCTCACCGCTCATTCGCCCCGCATTTGGTTTGAGCACCGAGATGCGACACACGATATTCCAATCAACTCCACCGCCTTCTCAGTCGTCCGTTGGCACTGGCGACTGCTTTTGACTCAGAGTTATTCTTTTTGCGTCCGTGGCCCCGTGGCGCTTTGAGACTTTGCTCGTAGAGTCTCGTTCCAAGCCAGGAGAGAGCGGCCCCCTATTTTAGTTTCTCCAGAGGCCTGTGGGAAGTGACTCATTAGCCTGGCAAAGGAGGAAGGCTGTTAGATGTGCCAGGTAAGCGTGCCTAATTTACACACTCCATCTCTTTCTGCGCCACGTTGCTGCCAAATGCAGAGAGATCATGCTGTTGAGAGGTAAGGGGTGAGAGAGGCGGCATGCTTGAACAGCTGTCCTTTGAAATGGACACCGGAACACCAAATCCGGGAAATTTGTACCTTTTGTTAGTGAGATATGGCAATGGTTTAGATGGTGAAAATGGAGAAATTATGTTTACCTTGACGATAAGCAGCTGTTATTTGCTTCAAAGTTGCCCAAAAAATTGCATTTAGACCGATTAGGCTGTTACCAGGCTGTATAAGAGAATAAAAAACGGTCATGTTTCCCACAGTTTTCTTTTGTCTAAAATATCAACGGAGGTCATGTTCTTCACCATCGTCTGCCAGTTATGTGTGAATTATTGCGTATGTATCACAACAGGAAAAACAAACTCATCACGAATGACAATAAAAAGATTATTCATTGGAAATTCAAAATCACATAGAGTCAGAAACATTTAACTCATGACCACTGCCCGAATGGCATTCAATTTCTAAATTGTCTGCGGTATCTCCAGCACTATCCAGTCTTGAGAGAGCATTTGGCAAATGCTGTTCTTTTAACTAATGTCCCTGTTAGATAATCAGGAAGTTTCCGCATGACCGCCTGATATGAAATTGACCAATGTCTGGCCCATCCAGATGTCAGTGACTCCCAGCAAACGGATGGATAATGCAGACAGTAAATATTTGCTCGCACGCGTTCACTTTTATGCTCGCATGACAGTCACGATTAGCTCCGAATAAATACAATGCTTTTTTTCACCAGAAATACAGAGACTCATATTCCCGAGAATGTCATTTTGTTTGCATCTTAAAGATACTGTGTGACTTTCATCCGTAGATGAGTCGTATTAAGTTTTGTGTACATTGGTCATTCAGTCAGAGGGGTAACGCTCAAACTTTCGTTAACAAAACGTTGAATGCTCTAAAATCCCCCGCCACTTCTGGAAGCGAATTTCTTCTGGACTATCTGGGCTATCTACAGCAAGACATGCAGTTCCCCTCGATTTTCTTTCAAATTGGTCAGATTGCTCGCTTGAATACGCATTCATATACAATGTAGAGCCCATTCCTCTGTCCCCACCCCAATATCATTTATCTGTGGGGGACAATAAGAAATAGCCTTCTTTCCAGAGACTTAAGATACGTGGACTGACTTGTTAAGATACGAGGACAAGCCTGTTAAGATACGAGGACAAGCCGTTTATATACGAGTACAAGCCAGTTAAGATACGAGGTCAAGCCCGTTAAGATATGAGGACAGGCCCGTCAAGATACGAGGACAGGCCCGTTAAGATACGAGGACAAGCCCGTTAAGATACGAGGACAGACTCGTTAAGATACGAGGACAAGCCCGTTAAGATACGAGGACAGGCCCGTTAAGATACGAGGACAGGCCCGTTAAGATACGAGGACAGGCCCGTTAAGGTACGAGGACAGGCCCGTTGAGGTACGAGGACAGGCCCGTTGAGGTACGAGGACAGGCCCGTTAAGGTACGAGGACAGGCCCGTCAAGATACGAGGACAGGCCCGTCAAGATACGAGGACAGGCCCGATTCGTGGCAGGATGCCTGTGGGTATCCAGCACATTAAAATTCTTAAAAAGCCGCACCTCAAAGGGAACTTCAGATGTTATGTCTTTGGAGGTTGAACGCGCATGGATCCAATATTGATGAAGAATAACATTTACCTTTTCAATAAGACTGCTAGACGGTAATTGATTCACGCAGTGTTCCAATACAATGTAGAAATGTGTTTTTCTTCATTACTTCTGAACGGTAATCGTTGCAATTTTCTGCAAATATTTGATATGGATTTTTGTTTACTTCAATAAAAGTGACTTGAAGGGGAACCTTATAAACAATACACACTGCACACATTGATGCACGTACCCAATATTTCTACATTTGTAGACACACTGGTTTGACAGAAAGACAAAAGATGACAGCCGGTGTGCGCCGCCTTGGTCTCTACCAACACACAGCTGCTGCCCACATCCTGCCCACGTCATGCCCACATCCTGCACTACTTGGTCTCTACCACCACACAGCTGCTGCCCACATCCAGCCCACATCCTGCACTCCCTGGTCTCTACCACCACACAGCTGCTGCCCACATCATGCCCACATCCAGCCCACATCCTGCACTCCCTGGTCTCTACCACCACACAGCTGCTGCCCACATCCAGCCCACATCCTGCACTCCCTGGTCTCTACCACCACACAGCTGCTGCCCACATCATGCCCACATCCAGCCCACATCCTGCACTCCCTGGTCTCTACCACCACACAGCTGCTGCCCACATCATGCCCACATCCAGCCCACATCCTGCACTCCCTGGTCTCTACCACCACACAGCTGCTGCCCACATCATGCCCACATCCAGCCCACATCCTGCACTCCCTGGTCTCTACCACCACACAGCTGCTGCCCACATCATGCCCACATCCAGCCCACATCCTGCACTCCCTGGTCTCTACCACCACACAGCTGCTGCCCACATCATGCCCACATCCAGCCCACATCCTGCACTCCCTGGTCTCTACCACCACACAGCTGCTGCCCACATCATGCCCACATCCAGCCCACATCCTGCACTCCCTGGTCTCTACCACCACACAGCTGCTGCCCACATCATGCCCACATCCAGCCCACATCCTGCACTCCCTGGTCTCTACCACCACACAGCTGCTGCCCACATCATGCCCACATCCAGCCCACATCCTGCACTCCCTGGTCTCTACCACCACACAGCTGCTGCCCACATCATGCCCACATCCAGCCCACATCCTGCACTCCCTGGTCTCTACCACCACACAGCTGCTGCCCACATCATGCCCACATCCAGCCCACATCCTGCACTCCCTGGTCTCTACCACCACACAGCTGCTGCCCACATCATGCCCACATCCAGCACCCACATCCAGTCCATCGGCGAATCCGCTCACCCAGAGTGACTGGCTGCAGTGCCTGTTGTTCAACTACTGTCTTTAGCTCACCACTTGGGTGTTGGAGCCACCATGGGTCACCACCAGGAGCCAAACGCCAGCCGAAGCACCGGCAGTTTAACCAGGTACATGTGGGGAGGGGTGAGGCTGGGTGGGGGGGACTCCAGAATGATGATGAGTCAGTTTACACAAGTGTAAAAAAAATGTTACAGAGAATCGTGCCCGTAATTATGCAGATAATTAATAAAAATGCTAGAATGCGTTTGTCATTTATACCTGGTGCAAGTCGCGGCACGAAGAGTTAGTTGGTTCACCAGTCGGATCTCACTGCCACACACATCCACTTCCATTCCCAGAATTCCATGATAATAGTTTCCTCCCTCTGAACACACGCAGTTGGTAAAGAGGAGACAGGACATATGGCCTTACCTGCCCGTCAGTTTGCGGGTGTGTGTGTGTGTGTGTGTGCGTGTGTGTGTGTGTCGGCCTCATCCTCACACACACACCGTGTCACTGCGTCGCGGACACGCTGCACTGCAGATCCGGGGTGACTGAGGTACGTCCGGGATTTTACGAGGCCCTTCAAATTAGACCGGCGAGAAAGCAATTTAACTCAGCCTCCGACCCATAAACCACCCTGACAGACAGCGGGAGGGGGCGTGTGATTGAAAAGCCTCCCCGAGTCCCAGCCCCCCTGTCCAGCATGCATTATAGGAAGCGCTGGAGAGACGTCTCACAGCAGCTGGCTCATATCAATCCTGACTGCTCCCGGACCGGGACACGGTGGTTACGCACACCAATCACCCGCTCCTGTCCGACTCTGCGTCTCCACGCGGCCGTGTGAACGGTGTTTTGTGGCCCGGCGCCGTTTCTTGTCCGATTGTGATCACAGCTACTGTAGAGAGAAGGGTTGTGTTTCATTTCATTTGGGTTTTGTTTTTTAGAGTGGGAGAAAGGGGTGGAAAGAGAGACAGAGAGGAGGTAGAGAGAGAGAGAGGTGCGTAGAGAGGAGGTAGAGAGAGAGGTGGAAAGAGAGACAGTTAGAGAGGAGGTAGAGAGAAAGGTGGAAAGAGAGACAGGTAGAGAGGAGGTAGAGAGAGAGACAGAAAGAAATAAGAGAGACTGGTAGAAACAAGAGAATGAGGTGGAAATATAGACAGGTAGAGTAGGGAAGGTAAGGAGGTAGGGAGAGAGAGGGGTGGAAAGAGATTGATAGAGGAGAGGGAGAGAGACCAAAAACAGGAGAGAGTTATCAGAATGGAGGCCTGCATTGGTCTGCCAGGCTTTATTATTGCAGCACAGACTCCGGCATCATTTCCTGGTTCAAAGGAAACAGGTTTGAATTTAATATATGAATTCCATTAGCATTGCAGTCAAAGGGCAGCTCCTGAGCATCTCATTAGCAGAGAGGGGAATTGGGGAACACGCGAAATTCGATTATTGTTTTAATAAGCTAAAAATGTGTTAATTTGCCGAGGCTGAAGTGTAAATGGACCTCTTCATCATCAGAAACATCTTAATGGGATGTGCGTGATGGGAGCGGTTTAGAGGTGTGGAGGGCCCTGATAAACAAGACATACACACACACGCACACACACACACATACACACGGCCCACACACACACACACACACGAACGGAAACTCCCATATCAACATGTTATAATGTGTCGTGGCAGCGGTGGTCAACAGGTGTGAGATTCATTACCTGGCTGAAGGCCACAGCTTGTCGCTGGGGTTGATCTTTGTCCGTGTGAAAGGCAACAACCCAGTTTCACGAAGCCCCTGGCAGTACCCACCCCCCGTGCTAGGACGGCCTATTAAATGTATGCTCCTGACGTGGCGAGAGTGATACAGTTGTCATGAAAACAAGCAGCCGTGCTGAATAGTGGAACACGCGAAACGCATTTAGAAAATATTAACCGCGATTGCGATCGGGTCGGCCCCGGTGTCAGCCGGCCGCTTAATACGTCCCACCTGACATCGGCGCGTTCGCCGCTACAGTGCACCGCGGGGTAAATCCTGTACCGTACTATTTCACGTGAAGTCTTATCGGCAGCGCGCGAGCGCTGTCACCTCACTTGTCCCAGCCGTAGGGACGCCGACGACGACGCACGTGGAATCTGCCGCGGCTGTGCCGTATCACCGATGCGCCAGGGTTGAAGAAATACGACAAGATCTTCCAATACCGCTGTCTCGGCCTCGGGCGATTTGTTTTGATTGAGTGGAGCCCCGAGAGGGAGCAGCGAGAGATCCCATCAGCCGGTCTCCCCTGTTGCTGTCGCTAGCTGTAACCAAAGAGAGATTGCCGTGTGCTCGTGGAGCCCCGGAGACGCTTCTGAATTTGAATCATAGACGTGGCGGAGAAAACAGAGGCGAGATAGGGAAGCAGAAAACAGGGCCCTTGAGCAGGGGGTTGTTCGTCTGTTTTAGCGGCCTCCCCCATGCCACAAGGAAAACAAATTGTGAGTAATCGCAAAACACCCGTGACACAAATTCGGCCGAATAATGGCCACCTAGTGTCAAGTTTATTAGGCGCACATGTCTAGTGCCGGGGCATACCACATTGGCTCCAGAACAGCTTCGTTTCTCAGGGCTTGGTGTCCCTAAGGTATTAGAGCTGTTCTACAGGTGGTGTTGGTCAGTGTTGATCAGGTGGTGTCAGGTACTTGCTGTTGATTGGATGCTTTAAAAGAAAAAGGTGGGGCTTTAGGGGGGCATGTTAAATGGCACTGTCCTGGCATCAAAGGAAAGCCATTTTCACCTTCACGTGCCGTTACATTCATTTTGTAGGATTCACAGCTATTTCACAAAAAATCTACATGAATGCAATTCTTTTACTTGGAGTATTCTGACTTTTTTGCCTAATGCCGTGCATTTATTCTCAGCTTTTACGAGGTCCGTGACAACACCGTTGTTGTTGCTCAGGTCTCTACGCCTGCACGTTGACTAACGAGAACCGATGGTTCGTTTACCATCTAATTTACCACGACCTTGATGTGTGCCCTTTGCTAGGAGATAATTAGCCTTCTCCTGTGACCATGGTGTTTGGCTCATCAGTGTGTCTCTACAGTGTATGTGTCTAAAAGAAAGAAAGAAATACACGTACAGATATAAACGTAAGCTATATATAATATATATAATGTAGAGAGCTGGACTGAGGCAGAGAGGGAGTATTACTCCTGCTATGATGGATTGTATCTCCGCTGTTTCCCCTCTGCCCTGCGCTCCTGGGAGGCGACTGGCTGCATGTGGGCTCAGAAGGAGGTGCTCAGATGGAGGTGCAGGCGCCTGTGGCACCACTCGCTGGCTGCATGTGGGCTCAGAAGGAGGTGCTCAGATGGAGGTGCAGGCGCCTGTGGCACCACTCGCTGGCTGCATGTGGGCTCAGAAGGAGGTGCTCAGATGGAGGAGCAGGCGACTGTGGCACCACTCGCTCCTCAGGGAGCAGACTCCTCCGGGGCACAGATGCATTGTCACACGGCGTCCACGAGCGTTGTGTGTGTGTGTGTGTGCGGTGTGTGTGTGTGTGTGCAGTGTGTGTGTGCGGTTTTCATTGGGTTGTGTCACGGTTGTATTTCAATACAAAAGCTAAGGATAGCCCTTAAATCTCAGCTGAGCTGTGTGTGTCTGTGTTTAGGTGATTCTTCTTTCTCAAATTGTGCGAGAGAATGTTGCTCTGTCCAGATCAATGTTGCGTGTAGAAGCCTACTGTCTAATATCTGAGACCTACTGTCTAATATCTGAGACCTACTGTCTAATATCTGAGACCTACTGTCTAATATCTGAGACCTACTGTCTAATATCTGAGACCTACTGTCTAATATCTGAGACCTACTGTCTAATATCTGAGGACATCATCATACCTCGTCAGGTTCTACCCTCCAATAGTTCAGTTAATCAGGTCGGTTGTCTTGACCCCTTTATGTTATAAGTCAGTGTTGCGTAGGACCGCGTTCCCACACCCGTGGGTATCTTCCGAAGAGGCTGCTGTATATCTGGCCGTAACTCCAGACAGGCCAAATCGTCGCTCACATGCAAGGGCGCATGAACAGCGTCCGCCCGTTCCAGGATGGGGACCAACGGGCGCTTCAATAGATCATCGGGTTAACTCCTCGAAGCCATGAGAATGCCTGCTCTTAACTGTGCGTGGGGAGATCATGTGCTTCTCCTGTGTGTGTTTCTGTACGTCCTGGCATGTCCCGGTGGTCAGCGGGAGGACAGCCGAGGCCGACTCTCTCGTCCAGGCTTCAGTTAGTTCCTTGGTTCCCCCCCGCTGCTTATTCTGGCGTTTCATTTGCATGTGGCATTTCCATGTGCTCCCCGTCTCAGTTCTCAGAAACCCTCTGATCCGTCACCCGGAGAAACCCTCTGATCCGTCACCCGGGTGCTCTCTCTCTCTCTCTCTTTCTCTCTCACTTGTTCCTCCGCTCTCCCCCCTTTGTCCTTTCCTCCCTCTCTATCTGCATAATCTTCCCCCTCTTTCATCAATCCTTGGTCACAGGACAGGGGGCGTGTAGTGTCAAATCCTGTCACACGATACGATATATACGCTAATGCCGTGACACGGTGAATATCCCATGATGCCCAAACCGCAGGTGGCCTAAACCCCACGTCGTCCAAACCGCACGTCGTCCAAACCGCACGTCGTCCAAACCGCACGTCGTCCAAACCGCACGTCGTCCAAACCGCACGTCATCCAAACCCCACGTTGTCCAGACCCCACGTCGCCCAAACTCTACGCCGTGACCGCCACCGCGCTGCTCAGAGGACGTGTGGAAGCGGAGTTTTTTTCGTAATGAGTCTTAGGATCATCGCCTGGCTGGTGTCTGGGCTGTGCAGGTGGTGGGGGAGTTGGAGGTGGGGGGAGGTGGCCGTGTCACCTTGTTTCGGGGAGACAGTGATGAAGCGAGAGCCAGCCTCCTCGCGAGAGGATCACCGCGGTGACAGATGTGACAAATAACCCGGCGGTAAACTAGGGGGTAGGCGCACCGTAGCATCTCCATCCATCACCGGGGCCTCGTTGGCAGGCGGGCCCACAGAGGCCATTATTCCGTACACGCACACACACACCTTATGGCCTTCCTGCCTGCCGAGCCAGGACGGGCTGCTAAGCATCTCTGTCACCTCCCGCCCTCACCTTCGGCCCTCACCTCCCGCCCTCACCTCCCGCCCACTCCCTGACCCCCTTGAGCTGTGCCGCGGCCACAGGTGATCCATTACTCACTATCAAATACCACCGGTGGACCGGTTGACCTTCACGCCACACTGCAGTGGTACGCTGGAATCATAATAACGTAACGCTGTGTCGATGCGCCTGTGTCGATGCGCCTGTGTCGATGCGCCTGTGTCGATGCGCCTGTGTGGATACGCCTAGCGTTCTGGCCTTTGCGCTTTTCAAGCGTTCAATGAAATACGACGAGGCGCTCTCATAGAAACATTTCCTCTGTGCTTGTTGTAAGTAGTGTCCGGCGCTGTTGTAGCTTAAACGTTTTAGCGAGAACACCTAGGCCTTTCCCTGCGTTCTCCATCAGAGGAGAGTGGAGAACAGCTCTTAGCAGAAACCACGGGCGTACCGCCATTAATATCCACCAAGTGCCTGTGGAAAGGACCAGTGGAAGGACGCTCGGCCTCCACTATCCATACCGCTCTCGACACACTCCATAACGGGGCCCATTAACTGGCTCAGGCAGGTCCCCCTCCGGTTTTAGGATGGATCGAGCGGCCCTCGCTCTTTCATCCTAACACCCTTCATCTGTGGACCGTGTTGAGAGCGTTGGACTAGAAAGGCAGTCAGAGGCAAAGCTCTGTTCTGTTTTCATTTTCCTCTACTTGTGCCCTCGTCCAAATACCCCCGGTTAATATTGTCTAAATTCAACACAACATCAAAACTGGAATGACCGTTAAAACCGCCCAGGTATCTCCGTTGCGCCGTTCCAAGTGCGGTTCCGCGTTACAGATGCAACCCTGTAGTCGGTCCATCAGACGAGGCCCGGTTCGGAACAGATCGCCAGGGCCGGAGCTATGAGGGACTGGATGGTCCAGCTCATTAGGTGGGCACAGAACCTATTGTCCCACGGTCCACAGAACACATCACTCTGGCAGTTTTCCGCCTGTCAGTTTCACACGTCCGGACAACTGCAGGGGAATGCGGACGTGCACCCGTCCATGACCAAACAAGTGTTCAGTAGACTCTCCAGTTGCCATGGAAAGTCCAACATGTGTGTTAGTCTTTACCTGTTGGTTTTCATCTGCATTCAATGCAATCTAAATAGGGAAGAAATGAATGAAACTACAGAGAAACTACACGCGCAGACAAGTGCTTGTGATTGCATACATCCCATAATAACTGGTAGGTTGAGGCCTAGCGGACAGGCGCCGCAGCAGTGCTTCCTAGTGAGTGTAGCTACAACCGCGACTTGTTGTAGTGTTACCGGGACTGGTTGTTGTAATGTTACCGTGACTTGTAGTGTAACCGTGACTTGTAGTGTAACCGTGACTGGTTGTAGTGTTACCGTGACTTGTTGTAGTGTTACCGTGACTGTTTGTAATGTTACCGTGACTTGTTGTAGTGTAACCGTGACTTGTTGTAGTGTAACCGTGACTGGTTGTAGTGTAAGCGTGACTGTTTGTAATGTTACCGTGACTTGTTGTAGTGTTACCGTGACTTGTAGTGTTACCGTGACTTGTTGTAGTGTTACCGTGACTTGTAGTGTTACCGTGACTTGTTGTAGTGTTACCGTGACTTGTTGTAGTGTTACCGTGACTTGTTGTAATGTTACCGTGACTTGTTGTAATGTTACCGTGACTTGTTGTAGTGTTACCGTGACTTGTTGTAGTGTTACCGTGACTTGTTGTAGTGTTACCGTGACTTGTTGTAATGTTACCGTGACTTGTTGTAATGTTACCGTGACTTGTTGTAATGTTACCGTGACTTGTTGTAGTGTTACCGTGACTTGTTGTAGTGTTACCGTGACTTGTTGTAGTGTTACCGTGACTTGTTGTAATGTTACCGTGACTTCTTGTCCGTCTGACCGTGTCATTTTCGGGGGAATTTGTCTGACTGGAACATTAAAGCAGCTTCCTCCATTCCTCTGTAAGAGTCTCATTGTGTTTTACTATATCCGTCATCAGGGTTAGTGCTTCAGTCTTCCTCATCTGGCATCATCAGTTACTCTCCCAATCACATGGCTTATTTTTTTTTAGGTGTGTGGTTATTCCGGCCGCCCCCGGGCACACCAAAACAACAGCCCGGCGGACATGTTCTGGAATATTTGGGGAAAAACATCAGCAGCAGCACCTAGCATGGAAGACCAGCGTGGAGCTCCATGTTAGGGGGGACAGCGTCCCACCCAGACCCCTCCTTATGTTCTCATGTCCACTTCACTGCCACCCCTCTAAACCGTTAATGGGTGTCTGACAGACGACGCACGTCTTCATTAGCTGTTAGAGTGGTGTAATGGTGGTCTTAATAACATGAGCCCCCCCCCCCGCCCCACACCCGATAAGGCTACGCCGCTTCTCAGCTGCCCATTATTCAGAGTGATGCTCTCATATCGCCACGGTGATGTATGGCTTGATTCGTCTGCCAATTTCCGTCTGAGACATGCAGAGAGCGGGGGTCGGGGGGGCTGGGGGCGCGGTGTGTGAACGCTGTCATGTTTCCATGCCAACGGGCCTCCAGCTACCATTACCGGGGACGATATAGGCTGGTTTTTAATTACAACTGAACCCTCGGCTCGACGTGTGTGTGTGTGTGTGTATGTGTGTGTGTGTGTGTGTGTGAGAGAGACCTTGTATCCTGTGTGAGGTGTTGGCCTGGACATGCATGGAGATGTATGTGCTGAACACTGGCGTGCAGGTTGTGAGTGTCAAGGGGAAAGCAGCTCAGTGGTTCGGCCTCTGTTCGGGCCTCTGTCTGGGCCTCTGTCTGGGCCTCTGTCTGGGCCTCTGTCCGGGCCTCTGTCCGGGGCAGCCTGCAGACACCACCAGACGGTGTTCTCCTTTCTTCCTCCTCTCCCTCTGAAGTACAGTTAAAGCTCCTCTGATTCCCCGAGGTGCCGGGTGACACAGTCCACTGTAATCAACGATTGACATAAAGGCAAGGGCGTGTTTGATTTCCGACACAGACACTAATTGTGTGGGCTTACCCCCGTTGGAGGAGCGACGCGTTGACAGGCGTGAGCACCTGTGGTGAGCGGCGCCACGTGCCTTCTCCAGACGGCTTCAACACGTGTTTTCAGGTTTCGTTCTTTAAATGTCCTTTTTTTACTGTCCTCTCTCACTGTACTTGCAGTAGCAGATAACAGGTGGACTCTGTGCTCAGCGCGGGAAGTGAAGGGACAGAAAGAGAGGAAGGTGGGAGGTAGGGAGAGAGACCGGAGAGAGGGATGTGTAGAGAGAAAGTATCGATCCTCCACGGCAGCATGAATAGGGTTTAATTACATGAGCACATCGCGGGCTGCTTCTCTCTGCTTTCTAACCACTCTGATTGGAGTGTATGTGTGTGTGTGTCGGTGTGTGTGTGTGTGTGTGTGTGTGTGTGTGTGTGTGTGTCGGTGTGTGTGTGTCGAGGTGTGTGTGTGTGTGTGTCGAGGTGTGTGTGTCGAGGTGTGTGTGTGTGTGTCGAGGTGTGTGTGTGTGTGTCGAGGTGCGTGTGTGTGTGTGTGTCGAGGTGCGTGTGTGTGTGTCGAGGTGTGTGTGTGTGTGTGTCGAGGTGTGTGTGTGTGTGTGTCGAGGTGTGTGTGTGTGTGTCGAGGTGTGTGTGTGTGTGTCGAGGTGTGTGTGTGTCGAGGTGTGTGTGTGTTTGTGTCGAGGTGTGTGTGTGTGTGATTTTAATTACTTGCATCAGATACGTTATGGACTGACTAGGTCATGAGGGGATGGTTTGTCTGCATTCCCTGATCAGCATGGCAGGTTTAACTCCTCCCCCCCTCCCTGTGTGGAGCTGCGACACGGCCGAGTCCCAGTAATCAGCACCAGAACCAGAGCAGATGCGGTGGTCTGGCTGCAGGCTGAATCAGCGTTGTTTGGCTACCTGTGGGACCCGGGGATGCGAGTACAGACGTTTCACCGCGCTATGAGTAGCTCAAACCAGTACTCCGTTTCCTGTCGACCGCTACACGTCAGCCGCGTTTAGCGGGGAGCGTTTCTTTTCACGAGAGCCCGGATTAAGTTGTTGATGCCGCGCTAGTGGGATTGGATAAATCAATTTGCAATTACTTGCAATGTGCCATTTGCGTCTTCGCGGTTAGTGTAGCAGACGTACATCCTACTGAATAAAACATTTTCCACGGCAACACGATTGCTGCTAATTGCTGTCTTAGCTGACCTAATGGGAAGCTGTGCTCGGCTCTTAAATGCTAGGCAGCGCAGACTTCGCCCTGTGTTGTCGGAGGTGGACACAGCCAGCGCTTGCAGCCTGTCGGCTTATTTTTTCGTTTTCTTTCCTAACGACGGTGTAATCTGTCCGTTCGCGTGGCAACACGGAGCCCTGAGTGACATTTATAGCAGGCATGAGTGACACCTGGTGCGTGATGTCTTATCATCAATCTTATCATCGCTGGTGCTCCATTACTGCCAGACCCAAAGGTCACTTCTCACTGCCACCTGAAAGCCTGTGACGCCCGTGTGACCACTTCCTGATTGCACTGATCAAATGTGGCGCTGTGGGCCGCTCTTCAGCCAGTGCAGCCGGCCGGTTCCCGACGACAGAGACTGTTGGCTAACGGCGACTGTGGCAAGCCGTATTGTTTCAGCCACACCCAATTAGCTCCTGGTTTGAGTGGCGGAGGGTCGTTTCACAGTCTGACGCCTCGGCCTCAGAGCTGGGCGGGCGGGAGTCTCACAGACACCCATGCATGACAATGAGACAGAGGGTGGAGGCGGGGCCCTTTTCACAGGCCAATTATCCGCCAGCCGTCCCTCTGCCGCTCAGACACTTCCAGAAGGACATCTGTCCGGGCCCCGGAACTGCATCCCATACGGACCCACAAAGAGCCCTGATGATTGGTCAGAACCACCGGTATGCGGACTGCGGTCGTGTGTGTATTTTCAGGTTACCTGTAGAGAGGAGGAATGTGTCACTCGGGACGGGAGAGTTGGGCGCTGGCAAAGCCAACGGGTTGTGGGGGGTCACCACTCCACGAAAATAAAATCATAATAATGAGCTTGGGATGAAAATATTGCAGAGATAAAATGGAGTGGTGTTTGCATGGGTCCAGGCAGTGTAGACCGGTGTTAGGACACGATGGCAGAATGCTGTCGCGTAAGTGTTTTGAAAATAAATCTACACAAATTTCGGATGGTAATGAACAAGAAATATGTGAAGCCAGAGTGATTGGGGCTCCTAATCAAACATCTGAGGTAACATCCAAATCAAACAGCCAAGCCCAGTGTTTATGTGTCTGCTGCTGTGTGTGGGCTAATAGGCCGAGTCCTGTCAGCTAGTATTATAGGCTGGCTGATGACAGGAAGTCATTAGCGGAAGTAGTCTGCCGTGGACATCCACGGTGGGTTTTACCTCCTCAAGCCGTCCGTATAGACAACACAAGTATGGAGGATAGTTAACAACCACCCATGTGGTCCATCAGCATTGACCAGGAGTCCAGGGTCCAATCCCCTCAGCTTGATGAGCAATTCATTCGCCAATTGCTCCTCAACCATCTCCCGTTCTCTCTCCATCCCAATCAGCAACCTCCTTTAACATCTCCCTGTTAATTAAAGCTCCTCTTGTTGTTTCGCTCGGCGGTAAACAACGTTTCATCGCGAACCTTCCGGCTTGGCGGACTGGCAGACAGCGGGCGGCTAGGTGTAATTGGACTTTTGGTGTGAGGTGAGATCAGGAAATGAGTGCGACAGGATCAGAAGGATCGGAGCGTCTCCGGGAATCTCAATTAGAACGCCGGACCGACCGGCGCCAACAGAACTCTGCCAAAATAGCAGAAGTGTTTGACCTAGCATATAGGCATTTATAAACTTCTCCCGGTGCTGTTAATGTACAAAGGGAATGGGGCAGTATGGAACGACTTGGGCTCGTCTCCGTTCTGTGTCTGACTAGGCGTGTCAGAGTGACTAGCCACGGTTTAGTTAAGGCTAGCTTTTGAAATATGGAAATATTACCGGCGAAAGTGTTTACATGTCATTCGGGCATGTTTATTTTACACCTCGTTCCACCTTAGTGTAATCACAGACGGTGATTATTATTCAAACAGGCCGTGGTCCGAGCACCTGTGTGGGTCATCGTGGATCTTACTCTCCCGGGTTGCTTCACCCTTAAAATAACAGCGACTGTGTCAAATGTGCCGTACGTAAACGGCCGGAACCCAGGTATGGCTAATTCTCGGTTCACGGTGTGTAAATGCCGGGTGCCTACAGAGGGAGGCGAATGGGTTTGTTCAGAGTGGAGGCACTGTTAATGTGCTCTCGTTTGTCGCCTCATTGACCTGCCGGATTTGCATGCTAAGTTTTGCATGGTAACTGGCGCCGGCCACGGCAGGTTGTTTTGCATGCGCTACACCAGGCTACATCGCCACAGCGCTAACACTCCTCACTTAGTGCCACTCCGGGAAAGCTTTGATTTAATAAACAAAACAGGCATTGTTATCCATTTCGCCTCGACTCGTGACGGGGAGCGGCCATTTTGTCCGTAGCGTAGTTGAAACCCTTGAATGACCTTGAATCTCGTTTACGACACGTGCGTGTGTGTGTGTGTGTGCGCACGCTTCCTGCTCTGCGTGATGTGTGTATGTGTGTCTGGACGTTAGGTGTGTGTTAACTGCAGCGGCGACATGGACCCTGGGCGACGCCCGTTGATGTTAGTGGCTTGGATCTGAACACTATCTATGGCTATGTTTTCATAAACTGTCGGGTTTGGACGGCTTTGTAACACACCTGGGTAATATGACACGTTGTCAGAATGTTTTACCCACGTATCCAAACCAACTTGCGGTGGGTGAACGCATACTGTACGTTATTTAAACGTTCTGCCTCCGTGGGATTTGAACGCACAACCATGGCGCTACAAGCACCTTTTTCCTACGACGTGTGTTTCGAGGGCTCGCGGGTTCATGAACAGCTGCGTTGTAAAAAATGCGTCAGCACCTAAAGAGGCAATTTTAGAGCGGCCATTGATTTCAGTTAGACTCGTCATGCAAAACGCATTCCTAGCATCTCTCCCTGCTCAGGAAGCTGGTTGTCAGATAACTCAAGTGGGTTTGTGAAGGTCCCGGTGGACTGCCTGGACTGCAGACTTCTGATGCGTGAAGCAGATGAGATGGTGTAATGACCACGGTCCCCGGAGAGAACCAGCTACAGCTCAACCTAGCCAGAAACTCACAGCACCTCCCCGAAACAGAGCGAGACATACAGACAGACAGACAGAGAGGGGGGGAGAGAGACAGAGCGAGAGAGAGTGACGAACAGACAGACAGACAGAGACAGGCAGACGGACAGACAGACAGACAGACAGAGAGAGAGAGAGACAGACAGACAGAGAGAGATGGGGAGAGGGAGAGAGAGACGGAGCGAGAGAGAGTGACAAACAGACAGAGAGAAAAAGAGGATAGAGGTAGCAATTTTACAGACATGAGAAATGGATGCAGGAATGTAAACCATATTGATTATAGTTTTTTAATTTTACCATTTGTCATTTGATTTTTTCCATGTTAATGCATTGCGCTCAGGTGTTTGCAATGTATCTTGTTGTCCTTTTTTAATGTTCGTTTTTTCAATTTCTATGAAAGCGCTTAATATCTTTATGTTGTAGCGTTTAAAAGCTTTTGGGCCAATTGGTTTTACCTGTGCTATATTGGCCATAAACCATGATCACTAGAGACTAAATGCTGTTATAGACTGATTGCTAATCTAAATGATTATTTATGTCATAGTTGCTGGTGTGTTGTTGCTGCTGGCGTGTTGTTGTTGCTGGCGTGTTGTTGTTGCTGATGTGTTGTTGCTGCTGGCGTGTTGTTGTTGCTGGCGTGTTGCTGTTGCTGGCGTGTAGTTGTGGATGGCGTGTAGTTGTGGCTGGCGTGTTGTCGTTGCTGGCGTGTTGTCGTTGCTGGCGTGTTGTCGTTGCTGGCGTGTTGTCGTTGCTGGCGTGTTGTCGTTGCTGGCGTGTTGTCGTTGATGGCGTGTTGTCGTTGCTGGCGTGTTGTCGCTGCTGGCGTGTTGTCGCTGCTGGCGTGTTGTCGCTGCTGGCGTGTTGTCGCTGCTGGCGTGTTGTCGCTGCTGGCGTGTTGTTGTTGCTGCTGGCGTGTTGTTGTTGCTGCTGGCGTGTTGTTGTTGCTGCTGGCGTGTTGTTGTTGCTGCTGGCGTGTTGTTGTTGCTGCTGGCGTGTTGTTGTTGCTGCTGGCGTGTTGTTGTTGCTGCTGGCGTGTTGTTGTTGCTGCTGGCGTGTTGTTGTTGCTGCTGGCGTGTTGTTGTTGCTGGCGTGTTGCGTTGCGTCGTGCCCTGGTCTAGCTCTTAGCCGTGGCGTTTTGGCCACACAGCACGCCCCTCGTGCCTTATTGTTTAAATATATCGAGCTCGTAATCAAGAGCCCTGTGGCAACCAAATCTACTTGATTAGAACGTGTCAGACAACGTGTGTTTGGGGGGGAAAATGAAAAATTAAAGCTGCCGCTGTGAATTGAAGTTGAAATACCAGACCACCGAAGGACTCCGTGCATCCAGCGCTCCAATCAACAGGCCTGGCTGGCTTTGGCATCATGCTGGGAGAAGACCGACAGAAGCTTTGTTGCCATAACTCCCTAGCAACAGGCCTGTGACAAAATCCAATCCACTAAAACAAACAGATGTTCATTCTGAATTGTCCATTTCTCAGTAGTAGCACTGCACTTTGTAGATCTTGACCGTTTTTTTTTGTTTATTTACACAAGAAAGACAATTAGTGTACAATTAAAAGCTCTGACAGGAAAACAACTAATATCAGTGCGTTTTCCAGTCAGAATTTCCCCGGCACTTCAACCTTACATATTTTACAGTGGAGTTGTACTTGACAGAGGTGAGGTGATTATTCGTTAGCTTCGCCACCCTCTGCCATGTGGGCTCTTGTTTATGTGTAGTGTAGTGTGTGTGTAGTGTAGTGTGTAGTGTGAGTGTGTGGTGTAGTGTGAGTGCGTAGCGTAAGTGTGTGTGTGTTTGTGTGAGTGCATGCGTACGTTGGCATGGTGTGAAAACCGAACTGGCTGTTGTTAAGGAACCACTAATGAGCCTGCTGCACCTGCCTGGGCATCTTTCTCTCTCTCCATCTCTCTCTCTCCATCTCTCTCTCTCTCCATCTCTCTCTCTCTCCATCTCTCTTTCCATCTCTCCATCTCACTCCATCTCCATATCTTTCCATCTCTCTCCATCGTTCTCTCTTCTTCTGTTCTTCTCTCCATGCGGCTCTCTCCCTCTATCATTTTGGTCTTTCTCTCTATCTTTCCCATTTTAGTATTTCTCTCTCTCTCCTTCTCTCTGTCTGAGGATGAAACTACAGAGGGCCTGGAGGAGCTGTCTGCTGTGAGGAGCCTCGTCGGCCCCTGTCTCCACCTCTCACCGGGGTCTGCCGATGCCTGTTAGAGCAAGGCAGGGGCCAGGCAGCGCGAGCCCCCGGGGGACCCCAGCATGGGCCGGGCCTCCTCACAGATAACCTTGGCATCAGGCTCTGTTGTAAAGGCGAGGTGGAGACAGTCGCTCGTTAAGCTCGTTAAGGCAGCGGGCACCCGGAAGGTTCTAATTGCCAGGCACGTCTTTGCCAGGCGTCCGTCGGGCGGTCAATTGGCTGACGGGGGCTTTTGTCAGAGAGGAGTGCCTCTGATGGAGCCTGTCTGGCCTGCATCTGACAGCATAGACCAGGGGGGTACTCGCCGGGTTCCTGTCGCCGGGTTCCTGTCGCCGGGTTCCTGTCGCCGGGTTCCTGTCACCTGGTGCCATTCCCTCCCGTTAGTTCTGCTTCACTGGCGAAACATTCTTCATTGCTCTGTCAGCTCAAATATGGTGGAACACAGTAAAATCGATCTTGTCGGGTTTAGATTTCAGTCATACACCCACACTCACCCTCCTACACACACACACACACACACACACACACACACCCTCCTACACGCACACCGTCTTACACACACACCCTCCTACACACACACTCTCCTACACACACACCCTCCTACACACACACCCAGACTTCTTCTGACAGAGTCAAGCATGGCTAATGAACCAGGACCTGAACTGAGTTCTGTGTAGTTTGCCACGGGTAGACCAAGATGGAGGACGGCTATGACACAATGAAGCCGGCTGAGTTTCGGCATTCGGAGCGTTTAGGCACTCCTTTGACTCAGAACAGAAATGTATCAAACACAGGTAGGGTTTACATAGACGGTGGGTACAAAAGGGTTGTTTTCGGCTTTTGTCTTCCTCATTGACGCAACAAGTCAAGACGACATAATTTGCATGGCCTGAGACAATACCGTGTCAGGCGTTCCACTTTCTAAATGAAGACTTATGCTTGTCTGCCGCTGGATTCCATGCATCTGGAGTAATTTATGCTTCTGTCTTTGCATAATTTATTCGCTATAATGTTGTTTCACTGCCGAACTGTGTCATCCCTCACTCCCTTCTACAGGGAGATCGGGCTGGGAGAGGAGAAGATATGTTACAGAGGGAGATTTGTGAGACATGAAGACAGAGAGACAGGGACGTGGATACAGAGAGACAGGCACGTGGATACAGAGAGACAGGCACGTGGATACAGAGAGACAGGCACGTGGATACAGAGAGACAGGCACGTGGATACAGAGAGACAGGCACGTGGATACAGAGAGACAGGCACGTGGATACAGAGAGACAGGCACGTGGATACAGAGAGACAGGCACGTGGATACAGAGAGACAGGCACGTGGATACAGAGAGACAGGCACGTGGATACAGAGAGACAGGCACGTGGATACAGAGAGACAGGCACGTGGATGAGAGACAGGCACGTGGATACAGAGAGACAGGCACGTGGATACAGAGAGACAGGCACGTGGATACAGAGAGACAGGCACGTGGATACAGAGAGACAGGCACGTGGATACAGAGAGACAGGCACGTGGATACAGAGAGACAGGCACGTGGATACAGAGAGACAGGCACGTGGATACAGAGAGACAGGCACGTGGATACAGAGAGACAGGCACGTGGATACAGAGAGACAGGCACGTGGATACAGAGAGACAGGCACGTGGATACAGAGAGACAGGCACGTGGATACAGAGAGACAGGCACGTGGATACAGAGAGACAGGCACGTGGATACAGAGAGACAGGCACGTGGATACAGAGAGACAGGCACGTGGATACAGAGAGACAGGCACGTGGATACAGAGAGACAGGCACGTGGATACAGAGAGACAGGCACGTGGATACAGAGAGACAGGCACGTGGATACAGAGAGACAGGCACGTGGATACAGAGAGACAGGCACGTGGATACAGAGAGACAGGCACGTGGATACAGAGAGACAGGCACGTGGATACAGAGAGACAGGCACGTGGATACAGAGAGACAGGCACGTGGATACAGAGAGACAGGCACGTGGATACAGAGAGACAGGCACGTGGATACAGAGAGACAGGCACGTGGATACAGAGAGACAGGCACGTGGATACAGAGAGACAGGCACGTGGATACAGAGAGACAGGCACGTGGATACAGAGAGACAGGCACGTGGATACAGAGAGACAGGCACGTGGATACAGAGAGACAGGCACGTGGATACAGAGAGACAGGCACGTGGATACAGAGAGACAGGCACGTGGATACAGAGAGACAGGCACGTGGATACAGAGAGACAGGCACGTGGATACAGAGAGACAGGCACGTGGATACAGAGAGACAGGCACGTGGATACAGAGAGACAGGCACGTGGATATAGAGACACACACTAGTGAGATAGGAGACCAGTACAGGATTCATATTCATTCCAAGTCCTTCCCCATCCATTCTGTCGGCCGTAACGTTGCATTTTATAATTGATCAACCGTCAAAAAGCAATAGCCAATACAGGGAACTTCACCAGAGACTAGGTGTGGTCCAATCAGAATCACCACACTGTACCTCCATGGAAACCGGGGGGGGGGGGCTGGTCTTGAGAGGTGGTGTGATGTGCTCTGTGAGACTGTTTTAGATGAGCTGTTTACCTCGCACACAACACACTCCACCTAAATAATGTAATTGGATTCCCCAGCCCGCCAGAGTGCTCATATTGACAGTCCATAAATCTTTGGACATAAATAGCTCAGCTCTGTGTGCGTGTCTGCGTGTGTGTATGTGTGTGCGTGTGTGTGCTCTCACACATGGCCTATTGTTTTGTCAGTATCTGTGATCCTGGAGGAGGTCTGTCTGGGTGGCCCGGTGGTCACCTTTCTTAACTCCGTCGACTCTCGCCTCCTTGCCAACGTCTCTGGATTCGGGTGACCTATGTGTGTGGCGGCAGACATTCACGTTTTATTTCACTCGACCTACCGGTAAAAGATCTGCTAAAAAGCTACGACGGTTAAAATATACCCGGAATAAGTGTCAAAATGTCCCCAAGTCTACAGCTCGTCTGCACACAGCCTGAGGTGGTCCGATTACTGTGTGATCCTGACAGCACAGTCCCGGCTGCTGGCACAGAGCTGGACAGGGAGTGGCCCCGGATAAATACTGGATCTGATCCGCACCCGGCACACTGGAATGCCGTTCCACTAACTCCATTCCAGACGTTATCGTGGGTAGTCTTCCTCTGGTGGTGAAGTATGCATTGGGTTCACACCCCCCACACTTCCCTTTTCTGGTTTAGACCTCCATCTCGCCGGAACATAACAAGCCGATTCGGCAAGAGAGCGCCAAGCGCGGACGGTGCCGTTGCTCGCGAGCGTTCGCTTGACCGCATCAGCACGGGCCGCGGCGAAACGGCGCGCTAATTCATTTGAGGACGTCTTCGCGGAGCGAAGAAACGGCAGAACACTGAGTGCTTGAGTGGGTTCCATCTCCCGCAAGCACCCTCCAGAATACAGAAGGCTGTTTTAAACGACGACGAGTCCATAAACAGCCGCACTGCCACCGCGCTGTCCTCGTCCCCGCGTGCCCCGGCCGGCGTGCCGAAATCGATTCGTTGGCCATCGGCGATGCCCTGTTTACAACTCTTATCTGCTGTGTACCTTTCCTTATAAATTATGCCTGTTGTGGTCGTACAGCGTTAATCCTTTACACGGCCTGTCACCACAGTGTCCCAGCCGCACGCACACACATGAACACACACACACACACGACGTCAGCATCAGGCTGGCCTAACCGCATCTGCCGGCGGCGGTCAGGATCGGCTGAACGGAGCAGAGGAACACTTCCACCTCGATACTGACAGATAATAAATCAGTGTCACTCTCTCCGGGGTTATTCCTGACTCATCAGACCTTTGGTGCCGGTCTATAACCCACAATCCGACTCTCTTTTCTCTCACTAGTGCCCCGTCGTTCTGCCCCCGACCCCCCAACCACACACACACACAAACACACACACACACCTGCCGGGTCGTTCCTCTGCACAATCTATAGGTCACCTTCCTTATTAGACCCACAGATGTTTCCCATCATGTTTTCGCTCTTACATTATTCCTTTCGCACACTTTCTTCCTCCCTCTCTTCCTCTCTCCCCTCTCCAGTATTTCTCCCCTCGGTCTCAGATCTCCTCTCTCTCTACTATTTCTCCTTTTACGCTCAGGTCTCCCTCTCTCTCCACATCTCTACCAATTCTACACAAATTTTTAGACCCCTCTCTGTCTTTTCACCTCACCCTCAGGTCTTTCTCCTCTCTCTCTCTCTCTGTCTTCACCTCACTCTCAAGTCTTTCTCCTCTTTCTCTTCACCTCACTCTCAGGTCTTTCTTCTCTCTCTCTCTCTCTCTTCACCTAACCCTCAGGTCTTTCTCCTCTCTCTCCCCCCTCACCCTGGTGTTTTACTCTCCATAGATTCAGTTCAGAAGGTCATTGCATACTGCATATATCTTGCCTGTTCTCTTACAGTTCAGCAGGACAGTTAACCCTAACTGCACCCAGGACATTGCTGTAAGTAAGTAACCAGTTGTCAACTACTTACCCCATGAAAGTCTTGTCCGGGTATATTCTGACCAACAGGAGTGTAGAACCTCCCTGGTTCTGGGCACAGATGGTTGACATCAGTGCCCTGGCTCGTTAGCCACTAACCATTCCAATTACAGGCCCTCATAAACAGCCAGGAGACACCGTGAGATACTACTGGAGTGAAGCTCTGCCTTTAATTTACTGTGTAACACCACCACCACCCATTGTGGCTAACAACATAGCACCCATTGTTCTGCCTTTCTAATTTAGCTGTTTCATCTGGAACATCCTCCCCTCACTCTCGTCCATCTCTATGACAATTTGTCTCAACTGCTTCTGTTTTTTTTCACCATGCGTTTCTTTCCCTCTTCTCTGACTGCCCCCGTGCCTGCCCCTGTCTGTCTCACTCTCTGTCTCACTCTCTGTCTCACTCTCTGTCTCACCCTCTGTCTCACCCTCTGTCTCACCCTCTGTCTCATCCTTCTCTCTCTCTCTCTCATCCCTCTGCCCCTGTCTGTCTCACTCTCTGTCTCACCCTCTGTCTCACCCTCTGTCTCATCCTTCTCTCTCTCTCATCCCTCTGCCCCTGTCTGTCTCACTCTCTGTCTCACCCTCTGTCTCATCCTTCTCTCTCTCTCATCCCTCTGCCCCTGTCTGTCTCACTCTCTGTCTCACCCTCTGTCTCATCCTTCTCTCTCTCTCATCCCTCTGCCCCTGTCTGTCTCACCCTCTGTCTCACCCTCTGTCTCATCCTTCTCTCTCTCTCTCATCCCTCTGCCCCTGTCTGTCTCACTCTCTGTCTCACCCTCTGTCTCATCCTTCTCTCTCTCTCTCATCCCTCTGCCCCTCTCTGTCTCACTCTCTGTCTCACCCTCTGTCTCACCCTCTGTCTCACTCTCTGTCTCATACTTCTCTCTCTCATCCCTCTGCCCCTGTCTGTCTCACTCTCTGTCTCACCCTCTGTCTCACCCTCTGTCTCATCCTTCTCTCTCTCTCTCATCCCTCTGCTCCTGTCTGTCTCACTCTCTGTCTCACCCTCTGTCTCATCCTCTGTCTCTTCCTTCTCTCTCTCTCATCCCTCTGCCCCTCTCTGTCTCACTCTCTGTCTCACTCTCTGTCTCACTCTCTGTCTCACCCTCTGTCTCACCCTCTGTCTCATCCTTCTCTCTCTCTCATCCCTCTGCCCCTGTCTGTCTCACTCTCTGTCTCACCCTCTGTCTCACCCTCTGTCTCATCCTTCTCTCTCTCTCATCCCTCTGCCCCTGTCTGTCTCACCCTCTGTCTCACCCTCTGTCTCACCCTCTGTCTCATCCTTCTCTCTTTCATCACTCTGTCGCTGTTGTCTCTCTCTGCGTGTGGCACATCATATCCTGTCTGACATCTGGTCGGGGAGGCGGCTACGGGGAGGCGGGTACAGGCACACGGGTACAGGCACATGGGTACGGGCACACGGGTAGGGCACACGGGTACAGGCACATGGGTACGGGCACATGGGTACTGAGCTACGTAATGAGAGACATATATATGCTATGTTTAATCGTTCTTTATTATACCACATTGTTCACTACCTACTAAAAATGGAGCGTATCTCTTCCTTGTGTTCATCGTTCTAGACGACAACAATCCTGGAAAATTATGTTGGAAGTCTATTAATGTTGGAGATGTCAATGGGGCGTTTCCAATGGGCAGTAGTGATTTATGCTAATGTATTATAAATATAATGTATTATATTGTGCTGCTGCTCTATACTCCTGTGTATGGCCCATGCAGTACGTCAGTTGGAAGTGTTTCCATGTTTCCTTTCAAATAACACCATTTTTTGACATTTGACTATTATTCAATACCTGAATGCAGTCCCGGCACAAACATGGATGGATTCCATTGACTTTCTGTCTAATTATGCAATGGTTTATGAGTATCTTTCTCCAGCTGCTATATTTATACATGTTACATGAATATTGACGTCCGCTGGTACTAACCATGGATAGCATTCGTGTCTTACAGACTGCAGTGCGGTCAGTATTCGCCTGTGTTTTGATGCTTTCATATACACGTGTACAAATCTGTCCGAAGAGCAACGTGACAGCGAGTGGAAACCGCAAAGTTTACAAAATGTGAGAAAGCGGGAAAATACAACTCTCTCCTCGGGAGACTAAATGTTTGATGGATGGCATTTACCGTGGAGAAATGGGCCTTTTATCTCTCTAAAGGTTTTGTAATTGCTGCAGAAAGGCGATCCAGTATTCAGCCATGTTTCCGTAATGGGATAATACAGGGTTCGTCCTCTGGCAGAGCAGTGCCAGTAATCTGATTCTCCACAGTGCGTCTCGCTGCTTCTTCTAAACCCCGGACTCTAAGTCTCGGATCTTCGGGTTCACCTCGCCGTGTCCCGTGACCCAGGCTGGATCTTCACTTAAAGCTTCATGACCCGGGCCTACATTTTCCTACTCTGCGTCCGCGTTTGACCTCTGATGGCCAGTCGAGTGGCTGCGATTAGAACAAAATGTGAGAACTGTGTTTCTCAGACTGGATGTCTAGAACGGGCCAGCATCGTCCAGCATCACCGGAAGGTAAAAACGCTGCGCCACGCGCCGCCTCATCACCGTCTCAGTACGATGACCCTGAATTAAAAATGGCTGCCAAGACCAAACTGTGTGCACCGATAGAATGTATTGAGCTTTTAGACCAGAGGTGGACATTAGTCATCTTGTAGGACCCTGGCGTGTTTTACTCTGTGGCCCCTGATTAAATTACTTCATTAGAGGAATGGTAATCCAATCAGCACTTTATTAACAGCTGGCAGCCGCGGTTGAGCTCAGTGACTCACTCCTTTTAATGGCACTTTTAATAGGTAGGAGGTTAATGACACACACACACCTCCCCTTACAAACGGGTTAACGTCTCCATCTGAGATGAGTAGCTCCATCTAATCACTCTTTAAGATATTGCACTGTACGAGCTGTCAATGGCATTACTCTGCCTGTGACATACTGCATCGGATCGTTAACATCACAGATTGATAAAAGCTACGCAGCTTTTATCAATCTGTGATGTTAACGATCCGATGTTGGTCTTAGTGGGAGTGGCCGTAGATGTGACCTCGCAGACTGAGTGATTTGTCATCGTTTAATCGTTCAGAATAACTCAACTGTGAGGCGTTGGTCCATATGGAGAATTGGTCAGAGAAGGGTTAGTGGGGAAGGACTGTGGGAGAGGCAAGATTGGTCGGTCAGTAATGCCGGGGTAAGTTGATTGGTCGGTCAGTAATGTAGGAGAGGTTGATTGGTCGGTCAGTAATGCCGGGGTGAGTTGATTGGTCAGTCAGTAATGCCGGGGTAAGTTGATTGGTCGGTCAGTAATGCCGGGGTGAGTTGATTGGTCAGTCAGTAATGCCGGGGTAAGTTGATTGGTCGGTCAGTAATGCCGGGGTGAGTTGATTGGTCGGTCAGTAATGTAGGAGAGGTTGATTGGTCACTCAGTAATGTAGGAGAGGTTGATTGGTCAGTCAGTAATGCCAGGGTGAGTTGATTGGTCGGTCAATAATGTAGGAGTGGTTGATTGGTCGGTCAGTAATGCCGGGGTGAGTTGATTGGTCGGTCAGTAATGTAGGAGAGGTTGATTGGTCGGTCAGTAATGCCAGGGTGAGTTGATTGGTTGGTCACTAATGTAGGAGAGATTGATTGGTCGGTCAGTAATGCCAGGGTGAGTTGATTGGTTGGTCAGTAATGTAGGAGAGGTTGATTGGTCACTCAGTAATGCCAGGGTGAGTTGATTGGTTGGTCAGTAATGTAGGAGAGGTTGATTGGTCAGTCAGTAATGCCAGGGTGAGTTGGGGGAATTCTCCCGCTTGTTTTTTTGGCTAACGAAAGGTCAAGGGTCATGTAGTTGTTCATGAGATTCTTTTCACTTTCTCAGTTGTAATTGTCTCAGAAAGTCAATGCCCCGCTTTTGACTTTAACATCACATCATATGTCCAGATATATTGCAGTGCTTTTAAACAAGGATGACGGAGGCATTGAAAATATGAGATAGATGTTGTTGGATGGCCTATGTCAATGTGTCGTAGGTAGAACAATGGCATCTGCCTCCAACTGTGACATCACATTACGTCAGAGTACCTGCCGCTTCCACTGTGACATCACATTACATCAGACCACTTCCACTGTGACATCACATTACATCAGACCACTTCCACTGTGATATCACATTACATCAGACTACCGGCCGCTTCCACTGTGACATCACATTACATCAGACCACTGGTCACTCCCACTGTGACATCACATTACATCAGACCACTCCCCCTGTGACATCGCATTACATCAGACCACTCCCACTGTGACATCACGTTACATCAGACCACTTGCCACTCCCCATCTCCACGAGAGACCTTGACAGCGAGCACTCACACTTTCATGGCGGTTCATTGGTTGAAGCACACACACACACACACACACACACTCCCACTCCCCTACTCCCCGTGCCCTCCGCTGTCTCCAGGGCATTTAGTTGGCCGCACCTCTATTTCTCCTTTTAGCCCCCCTCCCGCACTTCCCTTCTAATAAGCTCAGGGACTGGCTGTCCGCCTGAGTGACTAGGAAAAGCCTCCCGCTGCTTCGCTCTCTTCGCCGATTCCAGATGGAAGGCCGTGACTCCATGGCTCCGCCTCTGATGGTCTTTCGATGCTAAGTGAAATTTAATGAACAGGGACACGAGCACTACCGTTCAAAGCTTTGGGGTCACTTAAAAATGTTGTTGTTTTCAATTGAAAAGCACATGTTTTGTCCATTTAAATGACATAAAATGATCATAAATACAGTGTAGACATTGTTAATGTTGTAAATGACTATTGAAGCTAAAAACAGCTGAGCTTTTATAGGAATATTTACATCGGCATACATAGGCCCATTATAAGCAACCGTCAGTCCTTGTTTAGAATTTTAAAAAGCGAATTGATCATTAAAAAAATCAATTAGGTCAGCACAACAAAAAACTGCTAATTAAAGAAGTTATTCAACCAGTCTAAAGGCCAGTTTTATATCTTACAGGCTCAAAATGGTTAAAAGAACTTTCCTCTAAAAATTCACTAAACTTGTTGTAAGAAATTAAGGCTATCCCATGCAATAAATTGCCATGAAGATTGCACTGATGTACCATGCTGTGCAATAAAATCAATTTACAGAACAGCGCAACCTGGCTATTACCGGAATAGAAGGAGTGGGAGGCCCCGATGCACAACCGAGTTAGAGGACAAATACATTAGCGTGTCTAGTTTGAGAAAAACATTCTTAAGAGGTCCTCAAATGGCAGCTTCGTTAAATGGTACCTGTAAAACACATGTCTCAACAGTGAGGGGGCGACTCCTGGATACTGGACAGAGAAAAAGACAGATCTCTCTCAGACTGACCAAGAAAAATATTTGAGATGGGTCAAACTCTGGTGATTTCAGCCAATTTCCTTTTACGATGGGACAATAATCCAAAGCCCACCTCCAAACTATGCAATAACTATTTAGGGAAGAAGCAGTCCACTGGTATTCTGTCTATTATGGAGTGGCCGGCACAGTCATCGATCTCAACCCTATTGAGCTGTTGTGGGGGCAGCTTGACCGTATGGTACAAGAAGTGCCCATCAAACCAAGCCAACTTGTGGGAGGAGCTTCAGGGAACATGGAGTCTCTTCAGCTTACCTCAACAAGGTATCAACTAGAATACCAAGGTCTGCAAGGCTCGCACTATTTGAAGGACACAATTATTATTTCAATTCTTTTCAATGACTATATTGTCAATGAGCATATTTCTTATTAATTTAATTTCATGTCGGTTTCCATGGAAAAAAAGAACATTTCGAAGTAATTCCAAATTTTACTATAGATAGTGTACATTGAGGTCATTCCTGGCCCTTCAGGGCATTATTGCTGGGGTATTTGGAAAGTAGATCCACCCGCTGGACTCCCGTGGCCTCACACAGAACCATCAACCCCTCCCGGCTTCACTGATCCCGCAAGCCGTGGCGAAGATACGGGGGCAGGATATTACACGGCTAACCTGCGGTAGGTCTGCAGCAGCGTGTTTAGTCCCAGCACTTTATTAATCCATGACAGGTATTGATTGGCTGGTAATCATTTCGCTGATTGAAAGACGAAACCAGAAAGCAGCAGGCCTGTGTGACTGGAGTGCAGCTCTGGTCCCTTGGCAACAGGGAACTCGGAGAATTAACCGAAGTCAAGCCGGCATGAACGCTTCTTGGCTGTTCCTCACAATCCGCACGTAGAGCGGGGGCCAACGAACGGTGATCACCGATGGCTGTGGCCTGTGGTTGCGACTCGGTACCTCTGTTTGGCGCGACACCGGAAATACCCTCTCACGTTGCCCGTGTTTCCTTTATTTCGTGACACTTTATTTCGACGCTCTCAGACTAACGCAGATGTTCGCTGGAACGCCGCTGATAATTGCCTTCAAACTTCATTAGGGACGACCAGCTAGAAACCAAATTACCAGTAGATCCATTTCTGATGCCCAGCCGTGTGTGGAAATATCCAAATCAACTAGAGGGAGAGAACTCAACGCCTAGTCTTTCCTGTTGCATCTGATTGGGGAAGCAGTTCACAGCGAGGAATGAGTGCTTGGCAGGGGGCTGAGAGGAGAAAATGACTCCACACACAGGCTGAGTGGAAACAAACAAATCCCACCAAACTTAACAGGTATGCGCCCGACAGAAAGAAAGAAAGGTAACGTGGATAACCCGAATTTAAAGCGCTTGGATCAACGCCCCTGTTGGGAATAGGTTTCGGAGGATGGTGAACAAACCTCATGCTGACACTACACCAAGTTTCTTCCCTTCCCACTTTCCACCTGAGGAGGACGGATCTGGTGCACTTTCAGAGGTCCCCTCTGTGGAGAATAACCCAGCAGTGGTTTTTCGAGAGACACACACACACGGGGGGGGAATGTGGGGGATGTGGAGCGTGTGTCTGTGCTCGGGTTAGGGCCGTAGAGGAGAATGCAGGGCATGTCTAGTATGAAGAAAAGCCACTCCCGCAGGGGGAGTACTAAGCTATAGAGGACAAACAGCCTAGATGCAGCAGGGAAACTACAGTTCACTTTCTGACTGCTTTGTGAAAACGTGAATTGTAAATCAGAGAAATCACAGATAGATATCAGTTGACCCTGCATTATTTTTAATGCCTGTTATTTTTAAACAACAGCATATAATTAATTTCAAATATGTCCATGTGTGTGCACATATGTGTGTGTGTGTGTGTGTGTATGGATGCGGGTGTGTGGGTGCGTGTGTGTGTGTGACAGGGCCTGAGGGAAGGGGTCTTAGTGTCACGGCAGTCTGCACATTCCTTTGTTGTCAGTTGAATTAAACATCAAATGTGTTAGCCAGAGTGTGTTGCTTTCGGAACTGACTGAAAATGAGATGAAACTGAAACCAAGACTTTATAGGCCCACAGAGCGGCTGTGCTGTGTTGACCTCAGTTTGTAGTGAAAGGCTACGCAAATATAAAGAGGGAGTCGGTTTCAATTTTCCCCTTAAAGATCTGCACTGTCCAATCCGAGTTTTCAAAGTCAAAGAATGATATGGAAGATTTAAAAAATGTGAAACACCAAATAACAACGCTGCCTAAAAGCGCAGCATTTACCTAGACAGCCCTGAGATATAGATGCATTCCAAGATCTTGTACGAAGCAAATTAGTATGATTTGGGACTTTTTAATATTATTTAAATTGGTTGTAACATATGCACACTTAAAATAGCTAGTATGCCCACAAAATATGGACTCCATCTAAGAACCTATCGCTGACATACAATTTTACTGCGCATCGACAATCCCTGGTGGATGCAGCTCTCATGGCCATTTTTGCCGTGAATTGTTTTTAAATAATATCACAACATCGCTGCATACCTCATTTACATTATCGTAAATGAAGTGTTTTTGTCAATATTTCTTTAGCTCTGTAAGAAAATATGATGGACCTTAAAATGCAAACCTTGCCTCAGATGAAGCTATTGTACATTAGCGCCGAGGCTGGGATTTGTTATTTCGTTTGGATCCAGGTAAACTGGCCGGTCACGGATGATGGCAGACATATTGTTCCCGTGCTATTTATATCAAACCGTAAATGTTTACATCGTCCATAAAGCCATGTACACGCAAAACGCACTACACATTATATGCCGACCATCCACTGTAATTGCCCCATTCTCTTTGTGTAGAATCTAGTGGTTTTGTATGTTATATCAGACATAGCAGTCTCGTGGAGTTTTGGTGACACAGATACACAATGTTCAAGTTTATTCTTCCCTCTGAAAATATGAATGTGCTCATATTTACTTGGTAAAATGTCAGTATAATGATATTGATATTTTCAGGTGTTGTGGCTGCAGCGTAATCTTTTTGATGTTGGGGTGGCCTGTTGGATCGGCCATCTGACTAGTGTGAAAATAAAAACATTTGTATTTTGTTAGTGTCAAAAGACATTTAAGGTATGTGAAAATGCATTTAAAATGTAAATTTTCCCAGTATGTTTGGTTGATTTCATCAGGAAGTGTAATTCCATTTTTAGATTAAATTGTGGTTTGAGATGTGAAGAACAGCTGAAGAACCACTTAGATTTAAATGAAGAACGCACACATTCAACCACTCCTGGCTTAACATCACACACATAAAATCATCATCGTTTTGTCTCCCTTCAAGGCAAGTCGTTAACATTCAGTCCTTAGTGAACCGTACCCCCCTTACAAGAGGAGGAAAGGGACATTTAAATCAACATATAAACACACGTACGTACGTATTTGTAGATGTGCATAGAACACAGGCATTATTAACCTGCTGTGTTATTTACCTGCTGTGATGACCTTGTTTGTTTATTTCCCATCATTCCCTCTTCCCATCCCGGGATCCCGGGAACACCTGAGAGGTTCATTAGTGTGGGCATTGTTCTGGTTCCAGTCACTGCACCTTCGCAAACAACCCAGTTCCCCCGAGGGCACAAACTGGCGTCAAGAAATGAATTTTCACATAATGCGGGACAAACTTTCTCCCCGTGAAAAGCTGAGATACCCCCCCCCCTTAAGTCAATTTGGGGGTAACACAAAGCGCTGTTCCGCTGTGATTGAAACAAATGCGGCGCTTTGTCTTTACGTCTGGCTTGTAAGTGATGGTGATCGAGAACTGTCTGGCGGCCCACCTGATTAAAAGTGCTCATGATTAAACATCCTACAAGAAAGTAGGAAAAAACTAATTTAAATATGTATTGGGGGGGGGTGCTTAATTGCTTTCTGAAGTCGTTTGCGTCAACAAATTGGAAAAGTCTGTTATTGCCTGTTGTGCAAATCAATTCTAAGCGCCGGGCGAAGCTTTGAATAGTTTTCTGCGTTTTGGAACTATTGATACGGGTGTTTAGAGGGCCAAAGAGGCTAGTTTGGGTGTTCTATTATCTGGTCAATCATGATTTGGACTACTTCTCCTGCTCTGTCTGTGAAATATTAAAACAGAATGGAGGCATGGAAAAGGTTGGTCCTGACAACAGGGGGGGAGATTGCTGAGAGAAATAGGACTGCTGTGTATATGGTATCATATTGCAGCAGATTGTAATAGAATTTAAATGGATTTTATGACATTTTTGTTGATAAATGGCCCTCTTGGGCGGGTGTGTGGGTGTGTGTGTGTCTATTGTGTCTACGTGTGTCTTTGTGTCTGTGTGTGTTTGTGTGTGTGTGAGTCCTATTTTGCCCTCTTATTTTTAGGCTAAGGTTAAACTGTTTGTTCGCAGCACAAGCCCTGACAGCCGAGTGTGAAGAAAAACCCGTTGAGTTGGACTTGACTCTTCCATTTTCTCTCGTTTAGGACCGTGTTGCTGTGATGTAGGGGAAAGGCAATGTCTCACCTCTAATGGGCACAGGGGACCAGCGTGAGTTGAAGCATGTTTTAGCAGGGCCACCTTCTCGGCAGAGAGTCAGTGGTGTGTCGGGTGTTTGGGCGCGGGTATGGGGGGGTTGAGGGTCGAGGCGGTGGGGTTTGTGCACATTTTGCCTTTGTTATCGGGAACACATGAACTGTACAATCTGCATAGCTGCAGTTTTGAATGCTCGAGCTAAACAAAGGTCTTCCTGCATAGTTTTAGCTCTGCACAGCTGCGGAGAGAAAGAGAGAGAAAGAGAGGGTGGGGGAGAGGGTGAGAGAATAAGGCGAGTGGGAAAGAGAGGAGAGCGAGAGGAGAGAGTGAGCAAGATAGAGAGAAAGAGAGAGCAGGATATATATATAGAGAGAGCAGGAGAGAGAGCGAGAGATAGAGCGAGAGATAGAGAGCAGTGCAGCTGAGCCCAGGGTTTGAAGCCCCCAGTATGCAGATGTGTTTTCATCCACAATTTCCACGTTTTTTCCCCTGTCAGGAAAACGACAAAGGGTCTATATACGCATCTCCTTCCTGTCTCTCTCTCCTCCTTTCTCTCGCTCTCTTCGCGTCCGCTTTCACCACAGCCCTGAGTCATCTGCGTCTCATGGTCGGGTTCTCTGCCTCTGGGTCTCTGCCTCTGGGTCTCTGGCTCTGGGTCACTGCCTCTGGGTCTCTGTCTCTGGGTCACTGCCTCTGGGTCACTGCCTCTGGGTCACTGCCTCTGGGTCACTGCCTCTGGGTCACTGCCTTTGGGTCACTGCCTCTGGGTCTCTGCCTCTGGGTCTCTGCCTCTGGGTCTCTGCCTCTGGGTCTCTGCCTCTGGGTCACTGCCTCTGGGTCTCTGCCTCTGGGTCACTGCCTCTGGGTCTCTGCCTCTGGGTCACTGCCTCTGGGTCTCTGCCTCTGGGTCACTGCCTCTGGGTCTCTGTCTCTGGGTCGGGTTCTCTGCCTCTGGGTCACTGCCTCTGGGTCACTGCCTCTGGGTCACTGCCTCTGGGTCTCTGCCTCTGGGTCACTGCCTCTGGGTCACTGCCTCTGGGTCACTGCCTCTGGGTCACTGCCTCTGGGTCTCTGCCTCTGGGTCGGGTTCTCTGCCTCTGGGTCACTGCCTCTGGGTCTCTGCCTCTGGGTCACTGCCTCTGGGTCTCTGCCTCCGGGTCACTGCCTCTGGGTCTCTGCCTCTGGGTCTCTGCCTCTGGGTCTCTGCCTCTGGGTCTCTGCCTCTGGGTCACTGCCTCTGGGTCTCTGCCTCTGGGTCACTGCCTCTGGGTCTCTGCCTCTGGGTCGGGTTCTCTGCCTCTGGGTCACTGCCTCTGGGTCTCTGCCTCTGGGTCGGGTTCTCTGCCTCTGGGTCACTGCCTCTGGGTTCTCTGCCTCTGGGTCACTGCCTCTGGGTCTCTGCCTCTGGGTCACTGCCTCTGGGTCTCTGCCTCTGGGTCACTGCCTCTGGGTCTCTGCCTCTGGGTCGGGTTCTCTGCCTCTGGGTCACTGCCTCTGGGTTCTCTGCCTCTGGGTCACTGCCTCTGGGTCTCTGCCTCTGGGTCACTGCCTCTGGGTCTCTGCCTCTGGGTCTCTGCCTCTGGGTCGGGTTCTCTGCCTCTGGGTCACTGCCTCTGGGTGCTCTGCCTCTGGGTCACTGCCTCTGGGTCTCTGCCTCTGGGTCACTGCCTCTGGATCTCTGCCTCTGGGTCACTGCCTCTGGGTCTCTGCCTCTGGGTCGGGTTCTCTGCCTCTGGGTCACTGCCTCTGGGTCTCTGCCTCTGGGTCACTGCCTCTGGGTCTCTGCCTCTGGGTCACTGCCTCTGGGTCTCTGCCTCTGGGTCACTGCCTCTGGGTCTCTGCCTCTGGGTCACTGCCTCTGGGTCTCTGTCTCTGGGTCGGGTTCTCTGCCTCTGGGTCACTGCCTCTGGGTCACTGCCTCTGGGTCACTGCCTCTGGGTCTCTGCCTCTGGGTCACTGCCTCTGGGTCACTGCCTCTGGGTCACTGCCTCTGGGTCTCTGCCTCTGGGTCGGGTTCTCTGCCTCTGGGTCACTGCCTCTGGGTCTCTGCCTCTGGGTCACTGCCTCTGGGTCTCTGCCTCCGGGTCACTGCCTCTGGGTCTCTGCCTCTGGGTCACTGCCTCTGGGTCACTGCCTCTGGGTCTCTGCCTCTGGGTCACTGCCTCTGGGTCTCTGCCTCTGGGTCACTGCCTCTGGGTCTCTGCCTCTGGGTCACTGCCTCTGGGTCTCTGCCTCTGGGTCTCTGCCTCTGGGTCACTGCCTCTGGGTCGGGTTCTCTGCCTCTGGGTCACTGCCTCTGGGTTCTCTGCCTCTGGGTCACTGCCTCTGGGTCTCTGCCTCTGGGTCACTGCCTCTGGGTCTCTGCCTCTGGGTTCTCTGCCTCTGGGTTCTCTGCCTCTGGGTTCACTGCCTCTGGGTCACTGCCTCTGGGTTCTCTGCCTCTGGGTCTCTGCCTCTGGGTCTCTGCCTCTGGGTCACTGCCTCTGGGTCACTGCCTCTGGGTCACTGCCTCTGGGTCTCTGCCTCTGGGTTCTCTGCCTCTGGGTCACTGCCTCTGGGTCTCTGCCTCTGGGTCACTGCCTCTGGGTTCTCTGCCTCTGGGTCACTGCCTCTGGGTCACTGCCTCTGGGTCACTGCCTCTGGGTCACTGCCTCTGGGTCTCTGCCTCTGGGTCTCTGCCTCTGGGTCTCTGCCTCTGGGTTCTCTGCCTCTGGGTCACTGCCTCTGGGTCACTGCCTCTGGGTCACTGCCTCTGGGTCACTGCCTCTGGGTCACTGCCTCTGGGTCACTGCCTCTGGGTCTCTGCCTCTGGGTCTCTGCCTCTGGGTCTCTGCCTCTGGGTTCTCTGCCTCTGGGTCACTGCCTCTGGGTCTCTGCCTCTGGGTCACTGCTTCTGGGTCACTGCCTCGGGGTCTCCGCCTCGGGGTCTCTGGGTGCACGGTGTGAGTGCTGGCGGTGAATACCTGGCGTGGTTAATGAGGACGGATGCCCGCGCGCGGGAACCACTGACACCTTGCAGTGTCGCTGTAGCAACAGTGTAGCACCTGGAAGCAGTCAGGGTGTCGCCACATAGACAACAATGCTGACCAGATACACGGATCTGGGAGAGACAGCTTGTCTCTGAATTAGCACTAATTAGATCGCTGCTCACGCTCTCTTCTGCTTACCTGTGGGTTTATGTTCAGTGCACGGTGAACATAAAATGGGAAGGCATCTTTCGTAGGGGTTTGGCGGGGGTATGTCGTTTTCATATAATGGTTTCCTCACCACAGAGCAGTTCGCTAAGACTTGTGAATGCTAATCAGCACCTTGGTAAAAATGGCCTTTTGTAGAAAAAGTGGGATTTAGACAGTTTTATAATATTTTTTTTCTGCTTAAGATACACACACACACACACACACACAGACTCATACAGACTCATACATGTTGGTTTGTGGGAACCAAAAACCATGTAATTTTCTGTCTGTCCCCTAAACATGATCCTTATGCCTTAACATAACCTATAACGCCTAACGCAGACAATACTTCTAATGATTAACAACGGCAGACTCCTGAGTCTGAAATAGTGGACCAAAAACACGGGACCTAATTATTTGCTTTTCTTATTTTTCTAGTAGCTCCTGGTTATGTCATGTATAATAAAACCAGGATCACACACACCCACACACACACACCCACACACACACACCCACCCACACACACGCACACGCACGCACACACACGCACACCATAAATTTTTCACCTGACCCGCTGAATCTGTAGTGTTTTCACATGAATTCGTTTTTACACATCAAGAACCGTTCTCCACCAGAAGGACAGAGCAACAGACCATTCACCAAAAGGTTGATTAGAAGATACATATATATATTGAAGTTCTGACCCTCTGACTGGTTAAGTAAACCCAATATCTGTAGTGTGGGGTAAAAGCAGAAGTCATGTTTCCATTAGACCACACCCAGTGCACTGTGTGGTTGTCCGTTGACAAAGTAGCTCAGGTCTTCACTTCTGCCTATTGCTCCTTCATCCAATATGTTGACTATGAGGCCAGATTGTGCTCTCACCATCTAATCTACCCATACCATGTCAGGTTTCCTTGTTTAGAGGAGGTCAGCATTATTTGCTTCACCTGTGAGTGGTTGTGATCATCAGTGTATAACATTCAGGAATATGCTGCACTGTGTTTTTCTGAATTGTAAAGTCAATGTTTTTTATAAAAATCTAATTTTAGGGTCAATCATGATTGGGGGGGAGTTGAACATCTGGCCGAGCAGCTAAGCCCCAGACTCTGAACTTGTTTTTTTATCATTTTGAGTCATTTAGCAGACACTCTGTTCTTAATGGGCCCCCCAAACCCCGGGCCCCTCCGAGGAAATTCAACCAAAAACCCTGACATTGCAAGGGCCATGCTCTACCAGCTGAGGAATGGAAGATGTGACGCTGCTCCTATCTATGGCACCCATGGAGGCTCAAGATGAACACCAATGCTGCTCCCCTAATCTGTCAGGCCAGGTGTGGCACGCTAACTGGGCAGTTCATTCACTCTGACTGTCATGTCAGCTAAACTGAGCAATACTATACACTGGGGGATATGCTGGCTCTTAATCCTCTATGGGCGTGTGTGTGTGTGTGTGTGTGTGTCTGTGTCTGTGTCTGTGTCTGTGTCTGTGTCTGTGTCTGTGTCTGTGCGTGTGTGCGTGTGTGCGTGTGTGCGTGTGTGCGTGTGTGCGTGCGCGCATGCAAAAGAGAACCACAGCATGTACTAGTGAAGAGGTGCAGGGCACGGCATGGAGAAACCGGTCGGAAACCCCTTGGTGTTCTAAACACGATGTGACTGAGCCCATAGCGAGCGCGCAAACGCACGGAAATGCGTCCCCGAGAGACGTGCCGTAAAAGCAACGGAGGGAGATAGAAGTTGCCTCAGCAGAGCACTCGGAATCGGGAGGTATAGCTACTGTAAAATCCATTCCCTATGATGACACCACCATGAGCTCACCTTACACGCACGCACGCCCTCAGCCGCACGCATTGTAGCCGACACTAATTGCCTGCAGGGCTCTTTGTCTTTGTCAGTTTGGCAGCGCGTCCACCGCGACCACTCGCGTGCTGTAGGTGCACACTGACTGTGCGGCGTTGAAGGAAATAGCTCGGCAGTCTCACGCGCGGGACACTCGTTGCAGCGCGAGCGGAGCGGAGCCGCACACGGACACACGGGGGGTTCCGCGAGAGCTGTTCGCGCGGACGTTCCCAGTTTCGCGCCTTTCTCGCCTGTCTCCTCTCGGTGCGCGCGTGTAGCGGTCGGACTCGGACACACACGCACCGGAGCCGTTTGAATTCGAGCACACCGACACACGCACCGGAGCCGTTTGAATTCGAGCACACCGACACACGCACCGGAGCCGTTTGAATTCGAGCACACCGACACACGCACCGGAGACGAGGCAATGCCGGGGAAAACCTCCAGCTCTTTGGATGAGTAGAGCCGGACACCGAGTTCACAGCATGGTGAAAAGCAAAGGTAAGCCGAATTGGATATGACATCGGGATATTTTGTTAGTAGGCTATGATATCGGGATATGTTGTTAATGTGATATCGGGATATGTTGTTAATGTGATATCGGGATATGTTGTTAATGTGATATCGGGATATGCTGTTAATGTGATATCTGGACATGCTGTTAATGTGATATCGGGATATGTTGTTAATGTGATATCTGGACATGCTGTTAATGTGATATCGGGATATGTTGTTAATGTGATATCTGGACATGCTGTTAATGTGATATCTGGACATGCTGTTAATGTGATACCGGGATATGCTGTTAATGTGATATCGGGATATGCTGTTAATGTGATATCGGGATATGCTGTTAATGTGATATCTGGACATGCTGTTAATGTGATATCGGGATATGTTGTTAATGTGATATCTGGACATGCTGTTAATGTGATATCGGGATATGTTGTTAATGTGATATCTGGATATGCTGTTAATGTGATATCGGGATATGCTGTTAATGTGATATCTGGATATGCCGTTAATGTGATATCGGGATATGCTGTTAATGTGATATCTGGACATGCTGTTAATGTGATATCGGGATATGTTGTTAATGTGATATCTGGACATGCTGTTAATGTGATATCGGGATATGTTGTTAATGTGATATCTGGACATGCTGTTAATGTGATATCTGGACATGCTGTTAATGTGATACCGGGATATGCTGTTAATGTGATATCGGGATATGCTGTTAATGTGATATCGGGATATGCTGTTAATGTGATATCTGGACATGCTGTTAATGTGATATCGGGATATGTTGTTAATGTGATATCTGGACATGCTGTTAATGTGATATCGGGATATGTTGTTAATGTGATATCTGGATATGCTGTTAATGTGATATCGGGATATGCTGTTAATGTGATATCGGGATATGTTGTTAATGTGATATCTGGATATGCTGTTAATGTGATATCGGGATATGTTGTTAATGTGATATCTGGATATGTTGTTAATGTGATATCTGGATATGTTGTTAATGTGATATCTGGATACGTTGTTAATGTGATATCTGGATACGCTGTTAATGTGATATCGGGATATGTTGTTAAGGTGATATCTGGATGCCGTTAATGTGATATCGGGATATGCCGTTAATGTGATATCGGGATATGTTGTTAATGTGATATCGGGATATGCCGTTAATGTGATATCGGGATATGCCGTTAATGTGATATCGGGATATGCCGTTAATGTGATATCGGGATATGCCGTTAATGTGATATCGGGATATGCCGTTAATGTGATATCGGGATATGCCGTTAATGTGATATCGGGATATGCCGTTAATGTGATATCGGGATATGCCGTTAATGTGATATCGGGATATGCCGTTAATGTGATATCGGGATATGCCGTTAATGTGATATCGGGATATGCCGTTAATGTGATATCGGGATATGCCGTTATTGTGATATCGGGATATGCCGTTAAAGTGATATCGGGATATGCCGTTGATATGATATCGGGATATGCTGTTAATATGATATCGGGATGTGCTGTTAATGTGATATCGGGATATGCTGTTAATGTGATATCGGGGCGGTTCTCGGCAGCCTTGAAATCGTTTTAAAGTTGGTTGGCATGGGAAGGTGTGTCTGTTGTGAGATAATCCTATTTAAGTGTGTTTCTATATTTTTTAAACTGAATGACGGATCACATTTATACTCCTTTTTTTTGCCTTTTTGGATATTTTAATTCATGCATATATTGGCCCTGTGTCTCTGCTGTATATGTCATATGCTGCGTTAGGATGGACCTTCGTCTGACCACACATGCATATCAATAGGAAATGCACATATAACCTAATTATTATGTTTTATTTGTATTCTATATTTCTGGGAGGATGCGGTGTATTGTGAATCTTCATAAACATTATATCGCCCTCGTTTTAATTCAAGCGTTATGTCAAATCTATGTGTAAGAAATGTGTGTTGTTGGCTGAGCTGAACTCTACAGACGTGTTAAATGTGCGATGTATGTATGTATGTATGTATGTATGTATGTATGATGGTGTGTGTATGTATGTATGTATCTATGTATGTATGTATGTATGATGGTGTGTGTGTGTGTGTGTATGTATGTATGTATGTATGTATGTATGTATGATGGTGTGTGTATGTATGTATGTATGTATGATGGTGTGTGTGTGTGTGTGTGTGTATGTATGTATGTATGTATGTATGTATGTATGCATGTACATGTTATGAATGTTTGAGGTTGTTAGTGATCCTCAATCTCAGGATAATGTAACCCGTATTCATGTTCCACTAGGAATTTTATGTCCTATCCATAAGCATATTGCACCATCTTCTAGAAATATCTTCCCCAGAATAAATGCCCCTGCAATTTATTTTTTTAATGATAAGAATTCCTTTTTTATTGTTTCCTCAATTCTACTTATGTATTCAAATTTCTGGTTTGCGTCAAAAATAAATTCACATTAATTTTCTAATAACAAAACGTTACTATTAATATCGTCTCTCGTTCTGGTGCAATTACACGTACCACTGTTTCTCTCTCTGCCCCCCCCGCTCAGTTTCTAGCACCGTTTTCACCACTGTTTGTGTTTCGTGTCAGTGGGCAATATTGTTACTTAGTGGAACTGCCGTCTCTTTCCCCTGCATCTTTTCAGGTCAACTAAGCCCACAGCCCACGTCTCAAGGGCTGATGCTGTCATCTGACAGGCTGAAAGCCCCGGCTCATATTGCATTTCATTAATATATTCTGATATGTGCACTCACCACATGGAGGCGTTGCTTGTCAAAGCCTCGGCCAAGTTCCAAGTGTCAAGTCCTAAAGAGCAAGAGAAGGGGGGAGTCCTGCTGTTGAGATTTCAGGTTATAATATAGTGCTTGTTTATTGTTGGGGATTGAATGTTATAATATTGTGCTTGTTTATAGTTGGGGATTGAATGTTATAATATAGTGCTTGTTTATAGTTGGGGATTTAAGGTTATAATATACTGTGTGTTTGTTGTTGGAGATTTAAGGTTATATTATAGTGCTTGTTTAGAGTTAGGGATTTAAGGTTATAATATAGTACTTGTTTATTGTAGGAGAATTACAGTTATATTATAGTGCTTGTTTATTGTTGAATGGTTGAGGTTATAATATAGTGCTTGTGTATTGTTGGAGATTTAAGGTTATAATATAGTGCTTGTGTATTGTTCAAGGTTGAAGATTTGCGGTTATAATATAGAGCTTGTTTATTGTTGGAGATTTAAGGTTATAATATAGTACTTGTTTATTGTAGGAGAATTACAGTTATATCATAGTGCTTGTTGATTGTTGAATGGTTGAGGTTATAATATAATGCTTGTGTATTGTTGGAGATTTAAGGTTATAATATAGTACTTGTTTGTTGTTGGAGATTTGAGGTTCTTATATAATGCTTTTTTGTTGTTGGATGTTACGTTCTAATATAGTGCTTGTTTATTGTAGGAGAATAACGTTTTATTATAGTGCTTGTTTATTGTTGAAGTTTTGAGGTTATTATATAGTGTGTGTTTCTTGGAGATTTAAGGTTATAATTTCGTGCTTGTTTAATGTAGGAGAATGAAGTTATATTATAGTGCTTGTTTATTGTTGAGGTTATAATATAGTGCATGTTTATTGTAGGAGAATTCAAGTTAACCTATAGTGCTTGTTTATTGTTAAAGGTTTGAGGTTAGAATATAGTGCTTGTTTATTTTTGGAGATTTATGTTATAATAGTACTTGTTTGTTGTTGGAGATTTGAGGTTATAACGTAGTGTGTGTTTGTTGTTGGAGATATAAAGTTATAATATAGTACTTGTTTATTGTTGAGAACTAGGGTTATATAATAGTGCTTATTATTGGAGAATTAAGGCGGCCAAGGCAGTGTTTACACTGGTGGGCCAACTCTCATATTTTTCCCACTAATTGCTCTTTTGTCCAATCACATCACCTTTGAAAAAGATCTGATGTGATTTGTCAAAAGACCAATTACTGGAAAAAACAGAATTGGGTTGCCTTTGTAAACTCAGCCTGTGTGCCAACCTGCTAAATGTCTCAGAGGACTGAAAGTGCTTAATGTGATCCGCAGATGATTGGAATTAGCACTACGGCATGAGAAGGTTTGGTACAAGACCAGTATAGAACAGTGAAAATACATGTTTTGTCACGCCTGTGCTATATGGTCTCATTTACCACAGGCTTCGACCAATCAACCTTCAGGGTTCGGATCACCTGGTTAATTAACTGACAGTGTGGGTAGCACTTTCAAACCCGTTTTCGAGTTCTAAGTGAAAATGAGCTCTACCTCATTAACACTTTCCATGTTGTCAGTGTACGGGTTGGCAGTGAGTCCAAAAACACGGGGTTTACTACACTCGTAAAAATACGTATGTGTGGTGTATGTATCCGTTTTAACAATGCGACGCATGAACAATATGGAATAAAACGCTAATTAACAATCTCGTTTACGACTAGGCAATCCAAACGCTGCCTCGCTTGAGAAACAACGTTTATATAAGTGGCGGACGTTAACGACTTGCCTTGATGGGCGAGGCTCAATGGAACGTTGACGATGATTATAAGTGTGTGATGCGTGGCGCGCGGTACAAAAGCGTCTGTATTCTTAATTTAAATGTAAATGGCTCTTTCTTGGTGCTTTTCTCATCTGCTAATGTTCTGTGTTATGTCATGTTTTACTTTTTTATGTGTGTGAACCCCAGGAAGAGTAGCGTTTGCTTTAGCAGCAAGTCCAACTCCCCGATGGCTACTGCCAAAGTGAAAGCTACTCTTTCCTTATAAAACACCACAAACCTGCACCTCATAAATACGGTAGTGTGTGTGTGTGTGTGTGTATTTCCGCCTATCCTCGTATCGTTCAAGGACAGAGCACCGTTTTGTTTCTTGAGGCAGAGTTTTTTGTCTGTGTTAGGTAGAGCGTATGTGTCTGTTTGTGTCTGATTAGGCGATGCTTACTGTACAGCTGTGTGTGAGTGTGTGTGTGTGTGTATATATGAGTGTGTGAGAAGCAACGGAAAGTGACAACCCTTTACACATGCAGGACAGTGTGTGGTTTGCGTCAGGCTTGCAGGGCGATGAAACAGCCACCATGGGGCCCAGTGGGCGGAGCCGTGTCGAACAACAACAGAGGCCAAGGCTGCTCCTCGGGGCCAAATGATGCAAAGATGAGCAGCGGTTGCCTTGGTGGCCCCCGCGTGCGCCGATCCCAGGGCCTCCGGTATAGAGGAGCCACAGCCCTCCGCCGTCTGGCCAGGTGTCGCGGCCTCTGTCGCCATGCTGCCCGGGCCCCACCTGTGGCCCCAGTGGCCCCGTCTCTCACTAATGACCTGGGCCTTGCGGTCTGCCCCACGGCTGGGCCCCCGGACACTGATGCAACCGGTTGTCAGAACGCTGGTGTGTAAACGGCGTTTGCCGTCTGTCTGAGGCACGGGACCTCCCACTGGGGTTCAGCTAGAACACACTGACATTTATTTTATGGATTTATACTTTTTGTTCCCTCATTTACTTTCTTCGAGAGTTTATTGTGCCTGTGTGTGTGTTTATGTGTGTGTCCATTTACAGTCTTCGGTCACCGTGAGCACAATAGTGTGTCTGTGTGTGTGTGTGTCTGTGTGTGTGTCTGTGTGTGTGTCTGTGTGTGTGTGTGTGTGTGTGTGTGTGTGTGTGTGTGTGTGTGTGTGTGTGTGTGTGTGTGTGTGTGTGTGTGTGTGTGTGTGTGTGTGTGTGTGTGTGTGTGTGTGTGTGTGTGTGTGTGTGTGTGTGTGTGTGTGTGTGTGTGTGTGTGTGTGTGTGTGTGTGTGTGTGTGTGTTTATGTGTGCGCGCGCGCGTGTTTTTATGTCTTGCGCAGCGCACGCAGCGTGTTTTTATGTGCTTGCGCGCGTGCGTGTTTATGTGCGCGCGCGTGCGTGCGCGCGTGCGCGCGTGTTTATGTGCGCGCGTGCGCGCGTGTTTATGTGCGCGCGTGCGCGCGTGTTTATGTGTGCGCGCGTGCGCGCGTGTTTATGTGCGCGCGTGCGCGCGTGCGCGCGCGTGTGTGTCTGCGTGCTACCAGATGTTGTGTCATCACTAGTGTGTCTTTTCGTGTTCTTCAACTTGAATGAATGAATAACGGCGACTTTTGAGGCAAGTCACTTAACATGTTACCGTCAAGGACCTGCTTCAAATTAAACCCAGTGCATTATGGGGTGTCTGTGACCAAATCTCTGTCCCTACTTCAAAGGAACCAGTTAATTTGAGTTATTTCTTATTCTGTGATTATGAGTGATTTTCGTTGGTGGCGTATGAAAAGCACTTTCCACATTCACATCTACTCTGACATCAGAGAGAGGAGGGAGAGAGACAGAGAGGGAGTGAGCGGCACATAGATCTGCAGGTTCACGGAAAACAAACAATGCAGACGAACGAACAAACAAACAAAAATAAAAGAGCAGCGATTTGATGCAGAGCGTGTTGTCAGGGGAGAAAGACTGCTCTCATTGCTTTGGAATTAAATCTAATTTCTCACTGCTTTGATCCACTGTGGGGGTGAAAAGTGACTTCTTAAAACTCCAGATGTAGGAGATGGGAAAGAGATGTGGTGGGTAATGATGTAGGAGTTCTGAAAGAGATGTGGTGGGTAAAGATGGAGGAGATGGGGAGAGATGTGGGGGGTAAAGATGGAGGAGATGGGAAAGACATGTGGTGGGGGGGTAAAGATGGAGGAGATGGGAGAGATGTGGTAGGTAAAGATGGAGGAGATGGGGAGAGATGTGGGGGGGTAAAGATGGAGGAGATGGGAAAGACATGTGGTAGGTAAAGATGGAGGAGATGGGGGGAGATGTGGTTGGTAAAGATGGAGGAGATGGGGGGAGATGTGGGGGGGTAAAGATGTAGGAGTTCTGAAAGAGATGTGGTGGGTAAAGATGTAGGAGTTCTGAAAGAGATGTGGTGGGTAAAGATGGAGGAGATGGGAAAGACATGTGGTAGGTAAAGATGGAGGAGATGGGGGGAGATGTGGTTGGTAAAGATGGAGGAGATGTGGGGGGGTAAAGATGAGTCGGGGTATTGAAAAGTAGGACAGTTTTGTTTCCTTTTTGCGACACCCGGATAAAAATAGTGTCTGCACGGGAGCGTCCTATACTTCAAAGGCAGCAGCAGTACGGCTTCCCTTAATAAGTAATTTATACGGCACATATATTAAAAGGCAACAGCTGATGGCAGATGTGGGACATTGTGCTGTTTGATGGATAGCCGAGTCAGCACATCTCTGCCAGTTTCCCATCTGTCTGTACGAGGAGAAACGTGCACCCATGTAAATAGATGATAGTGATATTAATTTTATTATTATATGTCTGGATCTCCGTGATGTGCTTCTGTTCTATAGGAGGAGAAACGTGCACCCATGTAAATAGATGATAGTGATATTATTTTTATTTCTTATCAGTCTGGCTCTCCGTGATGTGCTTCACAGCCGTGTCAAGTCTTGGTTCCTGCCTCGCTGTCTCCTTCCTGCTGTGACACACCGGCTGACATTCACGGTGCGTAGGAAGCTGGTGCGCTGTTTGTACCACGGGATTTATGAATCCGTCTCTCCAAAACCACCCGTGTTCTGTCGGGTTGAAGGCTGGCACGTCGCTACCCCCGTGGTGCGCCGGGGGACGTTTGATCGATGAGGTTAACGTTCGTGGGACTGTGCTGTCGTGTCATCTCATGTATCGCATACATGATGTCGTATCGCGTCGTGACGGATCCCTTCCCCCGTGATGCCGGGTGAGACAGAATGAAATGTTCCGGAGCGGACATTAACGACGAGGACATTAACGACGAGGACATTAACGACGAGGATATTAACGACAAGGACAATAACGACGAGGACGCGGTTAGATTTCCAGTTTCATTTCGGGACAAAGAGATTCCACGTTTGCCTGTTGCTAAGGAGCAACAGGTTTCAGTTGGCGTGTGTCACACTGCTGACGGTTGTCACATCAAAGGGAGAGGCAGCCTGAGAACCTGATTGGCCGGTGCAGTCTGTCATTCGTGGTTCGTGAGATTTAGGCATTACAGAGCAGATCGAACCCTACTGTGGTCTGTGGTATCTGCTTCTTAAGCGCTGTACGTGTAGAGTAGGTGGTGTAGAGTAGGTGTTTGTGTGTCTGCACCATACAACCATACAACCTGCCTGACATTATAGCTACAATTGCTTTTTGTTGATCAGGTTTTTTCCCCAGCATAGTGTCTTGATATGCTTGCAGATAAAGTGGGAATCTGTTCTGGTAGAAATGTCTTTTCATGTGTCTTTACTTGAGGAAGGCCAATATGTGCCTGTGTGTTTCTGCTCCCCTGGCTGAACGGGGATGTGCCTTCAGCAGATATTTATAGCTATGGCTTAACTTCTCAAGGGCTGCGGACATCTTGTATTGCCAGACTCAGCAAGAACCGCTTGTAAGACATGTTGTCTGACCGTGGACGGGAGATGGACACTCTATCACGAAACAGGCTGTATATATGTGCGTATACAGGCCTGAGTTCAACCTTGGACGGAAAGCTCTTGTCCCGACTCTGCTAAGAGTGTTGCAAATCTATAATAGAGTGTCTTCAGTTTCTCTGCCTTTTCCACAACACTGTCAACTTGTAAGGAGATAGGTATCGTATCCATGGTGTCAAACCCGCAGATGATCAGAGGCAATAGCAGAGCCGGTCCTGGTATTCCTGCCATTAGAGGGGAATTGAATAGACCGATTTTTTTTTTGCGGAGGAGTCACAGTTCTACAGATTCTACTTCCACGCGCGCTCGTTAAATCTTCGCTGTAGCAGGTGAAACGGCTTCAAGGAAGGTCTGTTTTCAGGTGCCCACACATCCGCTCTGAAGCTCTGTTGTCACAGACGAGTCGGGGGGGAAAGACAGGCGGGTCGGACTGTTTATCTACAGCCCGTTGAACGGCCAACCGAATATCTAACGCATTTCCGAATATTGAAAGGGATTCCGGTCGGAGATCGTTTGGGAAAATAAAGCACAGTGTCCTGGCGCCTGGGTATGAGGCTACGTGCAGCAGGGAGCCATCCCAGTAACCAGGAGTGATGATATAAAGACGCCGTGACAAAATGGAGTCGGGCTGATCGGTGCCTTTTCCGCTCAGACCACATTGAGGGCTGTCACTTGATCAGGCCTCAGCACCAGACACAGAGAGATGGAGAGAGAGAGAGATGGAGAGAGGGAGAGAGAGATGGAGAGAGAGAGAGAGATGGAGAGAGAGAGAGAGATATGGAGAGAGAGAGATATGGAGAGAGAGAGAGATGTAGAGAGAGAGATATGGAGAGAGAGAGAGTGAGGGAGAGAGAGAGAGAGAGTGATGGAGGGAGAGAGAGATAGAGAGAGAGTGATGGAGGGAGAGAGAGAGAGATGGAGTGACAGGGTTAGAGAGAGAGATGGAGAGAGAGTGACAGGGGTAGAGAGAGAGTGAGAGAGTGATGGAGGGTTAGAGAGAGTGATGGAGAGAGAGATAGAGAGTGAAAGATGGAAAGAGAGATGGATAGAGAGAGACTGTGACAGGGTAATGGAGAAAGAGAGAGTGAGAGAGAAGTGGGGGCACACAGACTACTATAAACATATATGTATTAACAGATACAGAGATATAAAGGTGTTACCCCAAGATACTATAAACATATATGTATTAACAGATACAGAGATATAAAGGTGTTACCCCAAGATACTAGAAACATATATGTATTAACAGATACAGAGATATAAAGGTGTTACCCCAGGATACTAGAAACATATATGTATTAACAGATACAGAGATATAAAGGTGTTACCCCAAGATACTATAAACATATATGTATTAACAGATACAGAGATATAAAGGTGTTACCCCAAGATACTATAAACATATATGTATTAACAGATACAGAGATATAAAGGTGTTACCCCAAGATACTATAAACATATATTTATTAACAGAAACAGAGATATAAAGCTATTACTCCAGGATACTATAAACATATATGTATTAACAGATACAGAGATATAAAGGTGTTACCCCAAGGTACTATAAACATATATGTATTAACAGATACAGAGATATAAAGGTGTTACCCCAGGATACTATAAACATATATGTATTAACAGATACAGAGATATAAAGGTGTTACCCCAAGATACTATAAACATAGATTTATTAACAGAAACAGAGATATAAAGCTATTACTCCAGGATACTATAAACATATATGTATTAACAGATACAGAGATATAAAGGTGTTACCCCAGGATACTATAAACATATATGTATTAACAGATACAGAGATATAAAGGTGTTACCCCAAGATACTATAAACATATATGTATTAACAGATACAGAGATATAAAAGTGTTACCCCAAGATACTGTAAAGATATGTAATGAGGCTGCTCACTGGCTGTATCGTAGTCCTTATATGCGTTGTGAAAAGCTTCCCGCTCTTTTACATCTGAGGTGCATGTACAAACTATTTTCAATGCCCGTCAGATGTGTCAACAAGGAAAATACCAAACATAATCGGGTTATAATTTGTAAGGCGAAGCATTTAGGACAGGTGTCGTGTGTAGAAAATCCTCAGGGAGTGACATTTGTGTAATCGCTGTCGACAAGTCGGACTTGTCTTCTGTCTCGCTTTCTCTCACCCTGCCTATCTCTCTCTGTCTCCGTGCTTCTGGCTATCCCTTCTCTTTCTCTCGTCCTCATTTTCTCCCCTACCCCACTTCTACCACACCCCCTCTCTGTTGTTGGATCTCTGTTGAACATGTCGTCGGCCTAGAGAACACAGGCGGGTTGCCCAGATGCCAGAGTAGCTCTGGTTTCCTTTGGTCCTTTGGTTTTTGTCTTGGCGTGTGATTCGCGAGGACACTGCTATGATAAATCCCTGCAAATGTCACAGCAAGACCTGCTGTGTGTAGACAGACTCAGCAGGACCCAGTGGGCTGGGGCGTGGGGTTGGACGGGGGAGGGTTGGACCGGGGTGCAGGCAGTGGCCCTTGTGTGTTTGCTTCCTGACGCATCATGTGACTCAGAGGACGTTAACAGCGGAGGACGAGGCTTGGAACAGAACTAACGGTAATGATTCCCCATTTGGCTTCGTACCAAAACAACCACCCTGAAATAGGCACTGAGGGTTCGGCGTAAACTGTGGGACAGCAAACGATCTCTCCCTCCCGTCTTCCATTCAGAAATCCTCCCGTGTTTTTTGTTGTTGTTGTCAATTCATTCGCAGGGGCTGAATGCAGTGCTTCCAAATCAAATAGTCAAACTCTCTTTCATTTGACTCAGATGTGTGAGTGCTAGGGCTAAAACAAGAAAGTATTGGGAAACACTGGGGTGTGTTGGTGAGAGGAGGGTGACTCCTCCAGCTCTCTCTGTCTCTCCAGCATGGCATTTCCTCCTGGCTTTCACTCTGCCCGTCCGGCGCTCTTGCCTGGAGTAGAGCTGTGTGTCAGCGAGCACTTTGAGTCTTTGAGACGTACCACGTATAATACAGGGAAAACGCTTTCTCGTCACCACGTGACCGGAATCGTGTCATGGCGACTTCAAAATCGCCCCGGCCTCCATTGCGGTGTCAAACCGTTTGCCGGCAGCGGCCCTGAGACATTGGATTTTCACACGGCTAAGAACCGAGAGTGAGTGGTGGAGTGCATTTAACCGACGCCAGCGTTCACGTCAGCCGGGAGTGATTTGCCGAGTACCGACAGCCACAGGGCCGAGGTGACACCATTTCATCGCACCACCACAACACGCCGGGCTGACATGTGTGTCCATAATCTCGGCGTTGGAACTGTCTTTCACGCATGACGGCTAATCTGAACGGACACCGTGGATGAAAGGGGTTAACCCCTGCTGGGATCCTGCCGTAAATTCATCAACGGCGTGTTGACAGTGCAAGCGGACATTATTATACACAGTGGCTTTGTTTTTGAGCGGATTTTAAGGCCAACCGTGAGTAGATTTTGAAAAAATACAAAAGTATAATTAATAATATTTTTTCCCTTTTTGTTTTATTATCTCCTGGAAATGGCCTATAAAGCAGGTCCTGTTTCATTAGATGAATGATTGTGGTTGGTGAACAAAGTTCTGTTGTACAAAACAAATGATAAATGCTCTAGGACATAATAAATAATAAATTAAATGGCTACTTCTTGGATGTTCAGCTCTTCCGGGCTTCTCTCCTATTCCCTTCCTCTGTTCTCGTACTTTATTCTCTTTCAACTCTGTCACTAATTTACTCTGAACAATACACAGCTGCTTCTGCATCACTCACAAGTGGTATCAAACTTTACGTTTTTCTACTAACTAGATCAAACGTGCATGTTGCAGCAGCCCATGTAGATTGTCCCTTTTCCTTGTTTCCTGTATGTTGTTGGACCTCCGGTGCAATGCACTCATATCGCCTGAACAATAGACAATAAGAGTAGGTCTCAGCTGTGTCACTTACTATGTTTAATCAGGAGTCAGACATGTTGGTCTAACCAGAACTAGAGCATTGATTTCCATTGTACACAATGCAACTACAGAGGCTAACTTCTGAAAATCTTTTGTGCTTTTTTTTGCGAGCTACATCATCTGTGACAGCTTTTATTCAAAACCAAGGGTCGTCTGATCTGAGAACGGGCTCCACGATAGGGGAAATATAAAACAAAATGTGCTTGGTGCACCAGCGATACACCTGGTAACCCCAGGTGGCTGGGAGATGCGGTTGTATTGAACAGAGCGGGTTCTGTTTTCTCTATAGACGCCTGTTTCAAACGCATTCATGGTTTAGGCTTCGAAATACCATGACCCCATTCCTCATAGATGAAACTCCTCATAGATGAGAAATACATGCATCTTCTGGTGCTTTCAGAACCCATTAAAGGAGAGTGGAGCAGAGTCGTAGACCAAGCAGGAAATTCGAATGGGTGCAATGATTATGTTATTTTTTCATGCACAATTATTGCCTGACCTTCCTCCATGCATCTCAAACTTCCTTCAAAGTCCTTCGAACAGACACACGTATTTGCGAAAGAAATCAATATCAGAACAGGGCAGATGGCAAGCGGGTTGAGGAACCTCTGCTTTTCGACGATGACAACAGAAATATTACCCCTGCAACGCCGCTGAAAAGGAATACATGAAAACTGCACTTTCACTGAGTATTTGCCTAAGATGTTTTATTAGACTGCAGACATTAAAATAGATTTGAGAGCATTTCTGCTCCGAATTTTTACAGGTCTTTGAGATCTTTCGTTCTGCACTTATGAACTGCCCTGTGCAATTGAAACGATTGGCTTTTCATTAGGATTGACTGTGATTGCCCAATGCACATTGGATTTTGTGGTTAACCACTTCTGTGTGAGTTTTGATGTGTCCGTGCTGAAAGCTTTACTTGCCGGCCAACTTTTAACAGTAGGTATGAGGCCCGTTTTAACATTGACTGCTGGTTTGCGCGGAACAACACCTCTATTTTCAGTTCATCTGATCATTGCACCCCGGTTTCGACCAAACTGTCAATGCCCTCCACCAAACTCCAGATCAGGATGTCTGTTGGTTGCTTTCAGTGAATGCTTATTTTATAATTTCATAATTTAATATAATTTAAATGCTTTCAGATAGGCTATTGGTATCTATCTAGAGTCTATTTGTAATTCTTTCTACCAATTTTTTTTTTTTTCTGGGCGTGAGTACAAAATACCCAAGCGTCCTCTAACGAGGATGTTTTCCAATGTCCCGCAGGGGATACACTACTTAATTATTGCCTCAGGTGTACTTATTGATATATTGAGGTTTTTATCAAAGGTTTTCTCTTCATCGCCTGAGCAATGGCAGTCAACAACCACTGGTCTCTGTTCGTTTGTGAGCTCACTGCGTTAACGCAGGGCAATAAATGACAAACGACTCTCACACTTGCTTCCCCTGATACATACTGCTGTGATGCCAAAGGACAGGCAACAACGCAGTTTTTAAAACTGAGATGTACTTGAGAATGGGAGAATGCAGCTTTAGTAGTGCTTGTTTTTGTTTTCAGAAGACGCTTTACGGTTGCCCAACATTTTGACCCGTGCCATTTAAAATACATACAGATGACCTTCTCTTGTATAGTTTTTTACAAAAAAAGTGACACCTTTTTATGAGTGCCTATCATTTTGGAGGTCGGACTATTATGTTAAGGACAGGGTCAAATGCAGGTGGTTTATTTTTCTGACAAATAAAATACCTTAGCGGACGGTTCGTTTAAAAGCTGGCGCAGGACACCAGTGTTGACCTTCTCTTAGTCCGTTGCCATTAAAGAGGAAGGTTTTCAGAGAGACTGTAGGAATTGAAGGCCTCGTGACACTCCTATATCTCCTTCATGTGTTCATGTGTGTCCAGTGGTTCCCTGATTCCTTAATTATCTTTCTTTTTGAAACACGTGACTAGTGGGACGCCGTGAAAGAGACAGACATTGCGTTGGTACTGGAGACATTTGGACATTTTTCCATTATGTCATCATATTCAAACAGGACACAGACGCTCGTTGTACATCTGAAACAACATATAAACACGTGCCCTTGTCTTGTGTGTGTGTGTGCTCCTCAGGTCGCCCCCTACCTCCCACGCCTTCATCCAGCCTGCTACCCCCAGCCCCGCCTCCACCCTCCGGCCCTCCCCATCCCGCCCCCCCGGCCATCAGGGAGTGTCAAGTGCCCCTGTTGGACAGCGGCTCCCCACACGTCATGCTGGACCCCCCTCCTGATGACGAGTTCTCCCCTAATTCCTATCTGCTGCGTGCCTGCGCCCCCCCACCACAGCCCCCGTCCGCCGGTAAGACCTCACCAGACTATAAACGGTGTCGGCTACAATGTCTACCGTAGAATGTCTCGTAGGATGGTACGTGCTGCGGTTATTTGGGGTCCGGAGATCCTAATGACCTTGAGTTTAATTTTTACTAAACCGTCTAAGGTATTGCGTCATGAGATGTAATTTAAATACACCCATTTGCAAATCTATTTTTTTTTTATATAAAAAAGGGAGTATAGTAATTGATTAATTTAAAATATTCTGCTCCTTTCCACGATAGTGGTTTTTCAAATACTGCATTCACGAAAAGAAAGTATAGTCATTTATGAATTGAAAATGATATGCTCCTTTCCACAAAGTTATAAACACAGGTGTTACAAGCAGCTCTTTTGAATAAGGAGGAATTATAATCCTTTTAAAAACATGAATACCTGATCATGAATCCCTTAGCATTGGTTGAGCTTGTGGGGTTTACTGGTTAGGATGCGGAGAGTTTGTACACTAACATTACAATAATATTACAATAATGTTACAATAATGTTAAACCAACATTACAATAACATTACGCCAACATTACAATAATGTTAGACCAACATTACAATAACATTACGCCAACATTACACTAACATTACAATAATGTTAAACCAACATTACAATAATGTTAGACCAACATTACAATAACATTACGCCAACATTACACTAACATTACAATAATGTTAAACCAACATTACAATAACATTACGCCAACATTACACTAACATTACAATAATGTTAAACCAACATTACAATAATGTTAAACCAACATTACAATAATGTTAGACCAACATTACAATAACGTTACACTAACATTACAATAATATTACAATAACGCTAAACCAACATTACACCAACTCTACAATAACATTACAATAACATTATAATTACATTGCAATAACTGTATGATAACACTACAAAAAGTACGCACATATGATTTTTTTTTTTTACCAATGCTTTAAAAGTAGATAAATATCCATTCATAGGAATTCAGTGTTTATTCATTTTTATAAATAACTTTATTGAATTGAATCTGAAATGCATTGATGCATGTGTTTGTAAGATGTTGAACTAAGAGAATTCGTGCAGCCGAGGAATTTCCATTGGTTTCTCCTGAACGTTCACCAGTGAGAATGTCAATCAAAAAATTCAATTCTAAATCATTAGCCATTAGAAAACGAATGGCACTTAATTCATTTCTGTATTTCCTGCACATAATGGCTTTGCCTTTTTGTACGCTACCATGAACAAGCAATGGAAATTGTGCGTCTCTGAATGAGCTATACTTTTGTCCCAAACAGTGAGAATGCAGCTGTTAGCTTCTAATCACGTCAGTATTCAAAATGAGAGGTCCTAGGTGACTCCATTTCCCTCAGTGGGAGAGGACGGCGAAAGGAAAGGATTTCAGACGATTGCGGTGATGTCACACTGAGCCTCTGTTTGTCGTCGGAGATACAGTAAAATGGGCTTTGTCTGGGTTTCCAATGGATTCTCTGGCTCTTTTGTGTGCTTTTCTGACTGTATATTTCACACATTGATATTAAGGGAGATATTATGTAGAGAATTTCTTTCTGCACTTCCGGATTCTGGGATGTAGATCGGAAGCACTGGTTTTGGCTACTCAGGTTTCATATTGCGTAATTCCGGGACTACATTTTTCTTTGTGTTTACACTAAGTGAAAACTTTATGTTTTTGGTGGAAATAGCGTGCTATGTCATTTCTTGCCAGGGCACTTGTTTATAGCTTGTGAGTTGTCTAGCACATTTTCTATTGTACCAGTTGGATAACTCCTCGGTCTACACAGAAATATAAATTATTGATTTGTATCCTAGATTGTAGCCTGTGCGTTTGAATTCCACAATAAAATGTGTTCAGGGCTCTTGATCAAATCTTTTTCTAGCACTTTCGAACCAATGTTAAGTGAAACAAATAAGTAAATAAGTGTACAAACTCCAAATTGTATCATTAAAATATAAAATACAGCCTATTTTTGGCCAATGTGTACTTCTTAAGCACAACTATGGAAGATTATTTTTCGTGTCCTGTCGTGTCTATAAATATTATATACGAATTTAAATGAGAGGAATTAATATGGTTGATCTAATTATAGGGCTGACATTACAATAAATAAAGCCTGTTGAAAAGGTTGTAACGTGCTGAATCCAACTGGTACAATAGCGATTTCAAGGAGATCCTAGTAACGCTGAAATATATGCATCGCATCGATGTTATCCAAGACATTTACAGAAAACGTTAGGCAGTGTTCTCATTGGTTGGATAAACATATCATTCATCGCCCCGTGGTCTATAGACCAATCATGTTCAGAGTTCAGATTTCTCTGCATAAATCAATTTAAATAAATGAATGCTGTTTTTCTACGTTGTCGCTATGCTAATCAGTACGAAATCCCTTTTGTTGATGCTTGTCTTGTTCAAAATTAATGCAGAATACACCGATTAATATGGTTAATTTGTGTTAATATGATTCTTAAAGATATCCTTAACATCACATTTACACAATAATTTTAGAATTGTCTTATTCAGAACAGTGTTGTTGCAAACATGCCATATACTAAACATGCAGATGCACACCACTTCTAGTGGAATCATGGACCACAGCTAAGGTTGTCCGCTTGTTTAGACGAGCTTGTGTTCGGCCTTGGAGGGTGCAAGGTACCTTAACTAATAATGTAGTGGAGGAATCCTCTAAATATAAATGTCGAAGCAGCGTGGAATTGCAGCGGCACCCATGTTGTTGTTGTGGATAACTGCTGATAGAGGCAGGCCCCGTGTGTAGTGACTATGGTCTGCATGCCTACATGTGGGCTGAATAACGGCTGGCGTCCGGTTGGGATTTGGTGTGTATTCCAGGCTGACGCATGAGTGAGGACGCATTTTTCATAATCTTTAATTCTCTGTTCGCCCCAAAAAGGAATCTTCCGCTTGCAGAACAGCAAAATGGGCCATCGATTCTATAATGTCTTGCTCAGCTTGCCTACACATACATGGGCACAACGAAATTTAACCCGTTTATGGTCGGAATTTCAGGTAGCGGCACCTTTTTTATCCGAGATTTTATGAGCGGCATAGTGACAAGCTTTCCATTGAACCGGTCGTCTTTCGAGCCACATTGTCTCAGTGGCTTTGAAGTTTAAAGGCCACTGACTCCATTGTTTGGGGTCATCCTCTGTGAATAGGCTGAGGTGACACCCCACTAACTCGCAGAGAAAACACATAGGGTATACTTTCTGTGCCTGATCTCTCTGGCTCCTCTTAACGTACAATGAGCCATGTGAAGTCCATTCTCTGTGAGGGTGCAATCAGGAGCGCTTTTATTCCCGAGAAGTATACGCCAGTAACTCGAATAATCACTGGAACAAGTCAACAAATTGAAGCTTGAAGGGAATTCGGGGCAAGAAAACTGTACAGAAACGATCTCCCTACTTTTCCATGGATCCGAATCGGTGAGAAAACAGATTTGTTTTTAAAAATCCATTGGAAAAGTATTTTTGTGCTGGAACAAGTTCTCGTCTTAATAACATTAGCCGGTACTTTAATCTGCCATCAGTCTTTATTAAAACCGTTGGGGAGATTCAGAATTCGAGCGCAACGTGATTATAGCCAATTTCAAACAACTTTGCATTAGGGCTCAAATTGGTTTACTTCTCAGATGAGCCACATCAATCTTGGCAAAACTAACGACATTGCACTTCACCTTCTGTTTTCTGTCTGAAAGATATCATAACAAATGGAAACTACAGACCTTTTTAAATGTGTTTTTATTTTATTTTTACAAATTAGCCCTTATTGATAGGGGATTTCGCAATTAGATTTTAATTATCATACTCTTATATGTCTTGTTAGCAACAGATACACTAGGCAGTGTTGTGCATCTGTTCGTTTAACATTGACATGAGAACAGTCACTGGAGGTTAATTATTGCATTTCACAAAGATATGTGAAATGTTGCAGCCTAATTTGGCTTAAGGCGATGCTCTTCTACAAAATTCTTATGTTCCTCCTAAAATTTTGAAAAGCACATCTACAAAAACTAAGATTACTTATAATGTGTATATATATACATATTAATTTTTTTTTTTTTTTATTTATTTATATATATTGTTCAATAGAATTTTTTTCCTATACAAAAATGCAGTCATTTGTTTTCAGATTTTTTTCAATTAGCTACCAAATTATTATTTTTGCAAGATAAAATGAATTTTTATTATTCTACAAAACTTCTCATAAATGTGTAATCTGCACATTAAATATGTCTATAAAGGATGTGAATGAATGATACAGTTTTAGTCTTTTATTGACCTGACCATGGTAGTTAATAGGAAAATATATATTTTCAGAATATCAGTAATATAACATAAAGCAACATTTGCTCAGTAACACTGTAAAACCCCATCTGCACCTAAACTAAGCTTGTCTCTCCTGTGTTTGTTAGCTATATACATTTTTACAGTAACTAGTTCATGTAAACAGTATTGTGTAAAACCCCAGCATAGAGTTTGTTATGGATCCCCAGTAGCTACGGCCAATAGCAGCAGATACTCTTCCTAAGGTGCGCAGGTTTGACTCATCAGATTTTTATATAATGACGTGTATCTAGCTCCATCCATTAGAATTTTCCCAAAGACGGTTTCCGCTTTTTGTTTCATTTGTGAATTGGCTATTTTACATCATTGTAAATGTTCAAATATTGCAGAAATAGAAATATTCTGCTGCAATTGATTTGGAATATTTTTAATCATTCTCTTTTTTAGTTGAATCATCATATATCTATGCAAATATCTACTGGATGAATTCTCGTGGACAGATTTCACTGTGAAAGTCTGTCTAGGTTGATAAGGCATTGTGTGATTATGAGTAGCAGTAGTTCCTGGTTTGAGTTTCCTCAATGTATTATTTGGACCAATCAGAACAGGGTGAAGGCAGTGCTCAGTCGAGTGGTTTGGGGCCGCGATAAAAAAAACACAACTCAAAATAAAATGAATAAAATCGTTTTTTGTCCTTAATATAAAGCACTGGTGAATGAGTGAAAGGGAGTGGTTTGACCACTGATTTAATTTTGTGAGGAAGGAGGCTTCTCTTTTTTGCACAGTGGTAATATAGGAAAGGACAATCTTTGCGAGAAATGTATTTATTATTTATTTAACCATTTATTAAACCAGGAAAAATAATACATAGAAAGCATGCACTCTACCACTGAGCTACCAACTCCTCCAGATTGTTAATTCTGGGTAAGCAAGATATCAGTGCAAATTACTAAATATATAAAGCCTGACTTTACTCATTGCAAGCATTTCATAAAAAATCTATGCATGAACAAAATATATAATCTATCAGGGTTAGGCAGGTTGCTAAAAGACCAAAGATTGATTTCTCCATGAAAATGTCAATACCTTAAATAGTATTTCAACATGGTCTAATAGAAGTTGATTGCTCGGCACAGCATTTATAAAATACTTTTCTATGACCCTCTGCTTCTCGTCCAATCCGGTTTTCCAGTCTGGCATTATATTTTTGACTAAACACAATTACCTCAGTTTGTTAGACAGGTCGCCATGTGTAATTGGACCGTAGACACTGTCATCATGTTCTGCATGGGAGGAAACGTATTTCTTGCTCTGTTAAGGGTATGACAGATCTATAGTGCTTTTGAAATGTTCTTGTCATCTATTCCATTGCGATTTCAAACACACCCTCCCTTTTGTCAGGTGTGCTCGCCCGTCTTTCTCCATTGTTCAGGTAGCTGGATGGAACAGATAGGATTTTAATTGCCTGTTGTTCTCTGCTTTGGTCCTGTTGATTTAGGTATATATCTATGAGATTTCATGTTCTTTATGTAATAGAATACTGTCAGTCTGTGCTGACCATTTTAATGTCCTGTTTCAAACATTTGTTTTTGTTTATTTGCATCTACAAAATTGTCGTGTTTTTTTTATCTGAGGTAAAATAGAAAAGGAAATGTACCAAAAATATCAACAGGCTAAATTACATAGCTTCTTTTATAAATATATATGATTCTCCTTTGTATTGCATATCGCTTGTTATTGTCAGAGTTTGCATTTCAGTTTGACTCCTTGTCCTTAGGCCCAGGGTGATTTTTTTTATTGATTGATCACCTTTAAACAATGACAACACAGTCATTAAGCCACTACACTCAAGTCTAAACCTCTTTAAACAATGGAGGACTGAGGTATCTGTGAAGGAGGACTGAGGTATCTGTGAAGGAGGACTGAGGTATCTGTGAAGGAGGACTGAGGTATCTGTGAAGGGTGGGGGAGGAATCGAAGGATGAGTGAGGTATCTCTGAAGGATGAGTGAGGTATCTGTGAAGGATGAGTGAGGTATATGTGAAGGATGTGTGAGGTATCTGTGAAGGATGAGTGAGGTATCTGTGAAGGATGAGTGAGGTATCTGTGAAGGATGCGTGAGGTATCTGTGAAGGATGAGTGAGGTATCTGAAGGATGAGTGAGGTATCTGTGAAGGATGAGTTAGGTATCTGTGAAGGATGAGTTAGGTATCTGTGACGGATGAGTGAGGTATCTGTGAAGGATGAGTGAGGTATCTGTGAAGGATGAGTCAGGTATCTGTGAAGGATGAGTGAGGTATCTGAAGGAGAAGTGAGGTGTCCATGGGGGAGATGTCAAGTGTCTGTGGCACAAACGTGTGCTGTCCCGGCCACACCTACCTCCAGGGACCTACCCCTAGACACTCTGGGAAGGTTGCAGTGGCTAGTGCTATTGCCTTAGGTTGCAGTGGCTAGTGCTAGTGCCTTTTCATTTGAATGGTTGTTTTTCTTCTTTTTAGCGGTGCTGTTTGTCTTTGCATTTGAGAAAAAATGATGGATGCAAATGGAAGTCAAGCGAAATCACCAGAGAATCTGTGTTGCGTGTTGAATGTTTGATCATTCCGTTGTCTGTTTTTGGAGCGTATTAATAAATTGTGGAAATATTGGGCCTCTGGCAATTAATGTAATTTGGTAGCTTTCAATGATTTGTTTTGGAGTGGTTTTGGGCTAAATGTGCCTATCTGAATGAGTAGTCATCTCTTCACTTCCTGACTGTTGCTCATAGCTAGTTAGTTAGTGTTAAAGGTGTCCTGTTGCTCCTGGCAGAATTGCCTGGGGTCTCTGAGACAGTTTGGTTGTTTTCTGCAACCATCAAGTCCTCAGGCGGATGTTTAGATCGAATTCCGTGCAGAGAAGAAGCTAGCATCTTTGTGCGTGGTGTAGCATTTGGAAGGAGCAAGGCTGTGAAGTTAGCCGGACAACCTCCCCCACCTCCAGTATTCATGTCTCCCGTTCCTTCACACCAATGTGGTGTAGTCTCTGCTTTTCAATTAAATCCCAGAGTGAAGAACAGATCAAGGTGACGGGGCTAAGTAGTGGGCTTTGAAACGCATCTGTCCTCGACACTTTCAGACGTGTCCGTGGCTCCTCATGCGTGGCCAATAAACTCACTGGTCCGATCGAGACTTTTCTGACCAGCGTGGCGTTTCTCTGGCTCTGCCACCGGTTCCATCTTTCTGGAGACTACTAGCAGAATTATCAAAATAAAATGTAATAACCAAACACTTTTTGGTTGGAAATACAAAATAAAACCGCCACAAGTATTCCATCTTAATTCTGTAGCTTAATCCTGGGACTTACAGATTTATTACACGTCTTATCATTTTACAGGCCAAATGTGGGTCCATTAAACTATGCAGGCATCTGGCTCACGTTGATGTTGCGACGGCTGTCATGAGTGCACGCCGACGGTCAGGCTTGTATCCGTGACTGTGTTCTCGCCCGTCCCAATGTCCGTGTGAAGGAGCAGATAGGAGGGGGACAGAAAAATGGCCTCTCTCCAATCATGCCACCTCATTTATTTTTAAGCAGGCTGAGTCACGGTAAAAATCCCAATTTCTATTACCTTGTGCTGTCTGGAGGCTTCAGCTGCCCTGCTTAGATTGTGTCTTTTATCATTCCAAATTGGCATTTATGCTTTTACTCGTATTGTTTTTCCAAGGTTCCCCACCACTCATGTTAGGCAATTTATTTTAATCCTTGTCATTCTAGCCCGTGGCCCGGGGAAGCCGAGCTGCAGTAATTTCAACATGGCCATGCACCGCTAACAACGGCACGCGGGCCGCCGGAATGTTGTGCCGCGCCTCCATTTTGCAACGCGCCGACTCTGAACTGTAATTGCTTTCAGACCCTTTATTGCCTCCTCAGCTTTCTGTCTGTTTTCTCTTGGCGCGCCTCTCTGACAGCTGAGGTGGGCTGTAAAACACGCTACACCTGGGCCATTATCAGCCTTTTATTTAGACGCGTATTCTCAAAGTTATTCGGGGGGAAAACTGATAGGCATGAAGGCCGTTTCGGTCTGTTTTGGGACTGCTTTGACCGGGCTGTTCTCTCAGGGAGCGTTTAGCGGGCGAACATGTCTGCAGTTTCGAACTGGGTTCTTGAAATTTCTTTCTCAGAAATGTTAGAAAAACATCAAGTAGCCTATTTCTCATAGTCTGTCATCCGGCCATGTTCATAGTTATCTCCCGCATAATACGAGAACATGCTCAGTTAATTAGAGCTGTTAGACGAGGGGAAAGAGAAAGCGGTGAATCACAAACACATTTAGAAAAGGAAGACATGTTGGAAAAGTTCCGGAAATCGACGGAACTTGTTACGGACGGATAACCACAGAACAGCTCTGTTTCACGTCTCACTCTATTTTACAGCAGCTAATGGCTGAGATGGGACAACAGATATTAGTTCTGCTCATATGGATTCTTTACACTGGGCTTCATTTATTCCAGCCGTAGTGAGGACCACAGAAACAATCCATTCAGTGTGTTGCTGCAATTTGGGATTTTATAAATGTTCTGTATTATTCGTATTTATTACAAACTCCCCGATCTGTAATTTGTGGGATTTTCCTGCCTGATGCATATAATGCTGACACTTTCTCAATTTCCATTTTTGTTACTCTGTGGCGAGGAGCTGTCTCAGTCAGAAAAGCAATTAACCTTTCGGAAGTTTCTTCATTCTGCATCCTTCGAGTGGTTTAATTACCTACATGGTTGCTTGTTAGCAAGTTTGTATCCTCATTTGCTAAAATCTATTTTGGCTCTTTGGCATCACATAGAACTATTGTTTTGTTTATAATTGGAAAGATTGTCATTCAGACTGAAAAATGCTGTGTCTAATTCCTATGTTTTGTAAATGTCGCTTGAGATGGAAGTCTCTGTGTGTGTGAGTGTGTGTGTGTGTGTGATCTGGGATCATGTGGTTGTGTGTGACATCATGTATGTTACGATGTGTTTTGTATAATGTATATCAGGGTAGGGAAAACTTTTCAGCTCAGGGGCAACATCTGGACTTGATTAAATGGAGGGCCACATTTGTTTTGTTATTTGTTATTTATAAATTATCTGTATGCCAGAAAAAAGCTATAATTTAAATGTATACTCATAAAATGTATACTGTTGGTTTATTTATTATATCAAAATATTTTTATTTCAGATTCTGATAGATAACAATTGGACTAAGTTATTTTGTACTTCCTCTCAAAACAGTTTTAATACCTACTGGCCTTAGGGCCTTTGTTTGTCTACCCCTGCTGTCTATTCTGCATGTATTTTAATGTCTGGGAGATGATGTGTGTCTGTGATATCATGTGTGTCTGTGATATCATGTGTGTCTGTGATATCATGTGTGTCTGTGTGATCATGTGTGTCTGTGATATCATGTGTGTCTGTGATATCATGTGTGTCTGTGTGATCATGTGTGTCTGTGATATCATGTGTGTGTCTGTGATATCATGTGTGTGTCTGTGTGATCATGTGTGTCTGTGTGATCATATGTGTGTCTGTGTGATCATATGTGTGTCTGTGATATCATGTGTGTCTGTGATATCATGTGTGTCTGTGATATCATGTGTGTCTGTGATATCATGCGTGTCTGTGATATCATGTGTGTCTGTGATATCATGTGTGTCTGTGATATCATGTGTGTCTGTGTGATATCATGTGTGTCTGTGTGATATCATGTGTGTCTGTGTGATATCATGTGTGTGTTTGTGATATCATGTGTGTCTGTGATATCTTATGTGTGTCTGTGATATCATGTGTGTCTGTGATATCATGTGTGTCTGTGATATCATGTGTGTCTGTGATATCATATCTGGATGTTTGTGTGTGAGAAGTCTTACATTCAGGGTGAGGGGCTAGAATATAGGAACAAATATTTTTTATGCTACATGTCCAGTCTTTCCGTCAATTGCGTTTTAAGCATACGTATCCAGGTGTGTCCAGGATACGTATGCGTTTTGCGTGTATGCGTGTGTCAAGGTGTGTCCAGCTGTGTCCAGGTGTGACCAGGTGTGTCCAGGTGTGTCCCGGTGTGTGTGTGATCTTATGCCATTGTTGCATCAGGAGCAACTCCACTATTCTCCACCTGTCTATGCTGTACCTCTTTACTGTACCAGGCTGCTAGTCACCCTGCCTTCCGTTCAGGCAAAGCCTCTGCCCCCAAAATGTCCTCCAAACATCTGTGTTTCACCTGTCGACCTGAACCACACTTGGTCCTCAACAGAGGAGCGCTGGGAGGAGCGGAGGGCGCTGGGAGGAGCTGAGGGCGCTGGGAGGAGCTGAGGGCGCTGGGAGGAGCTGAGGGCGCTGGGAGGAGCTGAGGGTGGCTGGGAGGAGCTGTGGGCGCTGGGAGGAGCTGAGGGCGCTGGGAGGAGCGGAGGGCGCTGGGAGGAGCGGAGGGCGCTGGGAGGAGCGGAGGGCGCTGGGAGGAGCGGAGGGCGCTGGGAGGAGCGGAGGGCGCTGGGAGGAGCGGACGTCTTCTGTAGCGCTGCCGACAGCACGGGGGACTAATAAAGGCTCTGCATTAGGCTGTAATCTGAGCATTACCGCGGTGACTCCAACTAACCGCCCGCTCAGATCTCCACCGTGACCTTCGCACTGCTAAGCAGATGAGGAGGCCACCATTGTCAGAGACGGGGGTGGAAGCAACCGCGGGGACGGGCCTGTTGAGGGGTTGGTAAACGACATATACGGCTGTCAGCCTGATTTGGGCGGGTGTTCGGGTTGGGGGGGGGACGGGGGAAGGAGCGTCGTTTGTGAGCCCGGTCAAGGTTATCAGAGCACATTAAAGTGTCCTTCCCAGAATGCCATTGTGCCGGGTGCCGGGTCTGCGTTGTGGAGTGGGGCTTTGATGGACACGTCACAGGCTGTAATCCACTGCTTCTGGTCCCATTGTGCAGCTCAGATTGTTCCACGGTTCCCAGCATCTCCGCAGCTCCAAACCCAACTCTTGTGAAGTGTGGGTTTTGTTGGGTTGGGGTTTTCTCCCTTTTCCTGCTCGGTACGGTGTGAGAGATTACACACACTAACCGTTCGGACCATTACTGATCACAGCTCGACCCGAAACAGCTTTCATCTCTGCTCGTCAGACGTTTTGTGTGTGTGTGTGTGTGTGTGTGCGTGCGCGTGCGTGCGTGCGAAGGTCCTTTCCCTCTCTCAGCTCAAACTGTCATGTCTCGTCTTGGTTTAATTGTCGTTCTTCGGTACACACTTATCAGCACTTATATGTCAGCAGGTAGGCCCACTGTATTTCATACCGTCGACTTGATAGCGTGTGTGGGTAATTGGTATTTGTTCTGGTACTTCTGAAATGTTCAATGGCTGTAATTAAGTATTCAAGGAGAATGGATGTGATTATTAGGGCTTATTTTCACAGTGTGCTCTGCCTTTAGATTAGTCAATAAGACAGTTGTGGCATTACACAGGGAGTAAATATTGTCCTTTTTTCTTTTCAGCGGGATACGTCGATTTGTCGATGTCTTGCCATTGTTAGAAAGAGGCCATTTCCTGTATGACCGGCACGTACTGCAGGCTTTGAGGAAAGTCTGGATGTGAAGCACTAAACCATTTCAGTCATGTCGCTACACGATTCTCTCTGTCGGCGTCTGTTGATATACGAGTTATCCAAATATTTATTTGTAGGCTTGAATAATTCGTTCTATAGTACCACTGAATCAAATTTGCCAAAGCCAAAAATATTTACCTACTTTGATTATCTTTTAATTGAAATGTTTGATTTGGGGCCGATACAAAACTTATAATAGCATTATTGTTTTAAATGGCTTAAAAGTAGAGACACCTTTTTCATTCCATTGTTTGGAGAGCTCAAGTTAATATTTAGGCCTTCACAAGGTTTTAATTTGCAGCTTATTAGATCATAATGTTTTTTCTCCTCATTGTACATGATTGTCTAGTGACTGGACGCTGCAGACCACTGGGTAATACTGGCTTATAAAGAAAGTAACTCTGCAAATTATGTTATTTGAACAACAAACAAGTTAAGATACCGGTTCTTGTCAGACGATGTAGATTACGCTAGCATGTCTATCTTAGTTACGCTAGCTAGGAAGGGACTATTTACCTATTAATGTGTTGTGAAATGCAATCTGGAGTAGATTATGTCTCTGACTTCTAGATAGTTACCATGATAGTTATATTATGCAGAAGACCATCATTTGAGGTAAACTATGGTTTTGACAATTAACGTAATTTGACTCGAATACTCTCATTATATGTTTCGCTCCAACCATCTGTTTATAACTGACTACTTGTGTTAGTAACAAGTAACCTTAGCTGAAGTTTAATGTTGCTTTTTTACTCGGAATGAGAGTATTATTGTACTGTGATGAGGTTTGTTTTTCCTATTGGACATTGCCTAGACATTCAGGACTTCAGATCTCAATTTCTCTTTAGAAGGCGTTCAATTAATCCAATATTAGTCTCAGTGTGATTAAAATGCTTATAGGATGTGGCATCGTATTTATTGACCCATTTTTTAACTAGGACTTAATACAGAGCCATGGGGAATACCGCTGTGTATTGGAGCTGAGGCGAGATGTAACATGGAAGTGGTGCTGGTACTGGGCACATCCAAATTGTCTTCAAATGCAGCCAGTGTATCATATCAAACTTCAATTGCTCCCAAAATAAGCATGCGACCACAAAAAAATGCACACTTATTTCTCTCTATTTTTCACATTATGACAAAAAGTTGTGAATGTACAATATACAATAAGTATGCAACTACTATAGAAAGTATGCCTTCTTAATCATTGGTTGTTTCGAGAACAACAGACAACTTTTATTTAATTTTTACTGAAAAAAACTGACCGGAGGGACAAATCATGTTTCCATTGAGAGAACTGGGATGTTTCTAATAGCCAACTACAAAATGCTTTCCAAACGCCATCACAGATCCGGGCGAGAAACAGTGGCTGCACGGCAGATTCAATGTGTCTACGTCCTGGAGGAAATAGGGGACCACGACTCGGTTCGGGATTCGTTTGAAGAGGAGATCAAAAGCATCATGTTGCCAAGCGATGAGGAAAGCCAGTTGGTGGAGTTGTCAGTCAGTCACGGACTCAGCGGTTATGCCAAATGACACTCCCGTAATTCTGGTACAGCAAAAGTTTCCTGCTATAGCCTGTCATGCCATCAGAGTAATGCTAGCTTTCAGCTTGACCTATCTTTCTTTGCAAGATTGGTTTCTTTGCAATGTCTTTACTTACAACTATAAGCAGAAACAAACTGGACCTCACTGTTGACCCGTCCACAAGCACCGGCAAATAAACTGATCAAACAAAAACACCCACAGCGTTCCGACTTACCGAGGTGCCGGATTTCTGTCCGCTGCCAAGCTGGCATTACACAAGTCAAAGGTTGTCTGCCATTTCATTAGTGCCATGTTTGTTGTTTGGTATTCAAAATGTCATGATTTAAAGAGACAACACTGATCAGAACGTGTATGTGGTTTATAAATTAATTGATGAGGGGCCAATTGTGTGGATTTGTTTTCTAATGATGAATGAATGTCGTCTTTTGTCTTTCTAAACCAAACCACTGCCCCTTTATTAAGGTTGCAGCCTGTTTTGAACGATGGGAGCTAGCATCTCCACTGACAATCCTGAACGGATGACTTTTTTGATGTAGAGAAACATATCACCCGGTCATGATGTTGACCTTTCCAACAAATAAATAAAATATGAACACACATGAAATGTTTTGCAGACACGCCAGTCTCCTGTAGAGCTGTGGTTCTGAACTGGTTAATCAATAACAAACAATACATTTTATAAATCTGATCACCACAACCAGTCCATAACATGTTCCTGTGTTCTCTTAACAGCCAGTCTCTAACATGTTCCTGTGATCTCTTCACAGCCAGTCTCTAACATGTTCCTGTGTTCTCTTAACAGCCAGTCTCTAACATGTTCCTGTGTTCTCTTCACAGCCAGTCTCTAACATGTTCCTGTGTTCTCTTCACAGCCAGTCTCTAACATGTTCCTGTGTTCTCCTCACAGCCAGTCCCTAACATGTTCCTGTGTTCTCCTCACAGCCAGTCCCTAACATGTTCCTGTGTTCTCCTCACAGCCAGTCCCTAACATGTTCCTGTGTTCTCCTCACAGCCAGTCTCTAACATGTTCCTGTGTTCTCTTCACAGCCAGTCTCTAACATGTTCCTGTGTTCTCCTCACAGCCAGTCCCTAACATGTTCCTGTGTTCTCCTCACAGCCAGTCCCTAACATGTTCCTGTGTTCTCCTCACAGCCAGTCCCTAACATGTTCCTGTGTTCTCCCTTCAGGTCCTCCCAACAGTCACCACAGCCAGTCTCTGCGTCCGCCCCTCCCCCCTCCCCACAACCACCACCAGTCGTCGGCCAACTCCCTGAACTCGAACACCCTGGCAGGACGCCGCGGCCCCGCCCACGGCCACACACCCTCAGTGGCCCCTGGGGAAGGGCCGTGCACGCCGGAGTCAGTCCAGCTCCAGGACAGCTGGGCGCTGAACAGCAGCGTGCCCCTGGAGACCAGGTGAGTCACACAGTTGCCCCCTAGCCTAACCTCTGACTTCTGGTTGGGGAATGGGGCGACCCCAGCCCAGCTGGTGGGGCACTCACCCCGTCACCCCACACTACGTTGGCACCCTCCCTCTGTCACTCGCTCTGTTTCTCCCTCCCTCTCTCTGTCACTACTCCCGCTGTCTCTCTCACTGTCACTTTCTCTTCCTCTCTCTTTCTTTCTCCCGCTGTCTCTATCACTCTCCCTCTCTCTCTCTTTCTCCCTTTATATATCTGTCTCTCTCTGGGGTTCTGGCACGTGGACGCTGTTGGCCCCATCCTCCCCTGTGTTCAGTGGTTTTTCCACTGTGTTTGCCTGGGGTCTTGCTGGGCTGTGGGTCACTCCTCTGTGTTTCTCAGATCACACCCCGAACACGCCTCATGCACAATTAATGAGGACGGGGATACAGGTCACGTCTGTGGTATGTTTTATTCAGGAGGAGCACGGCACTACGTGTTACTGTCCGGTGCCTCCGCCTTCTCTATCTCTCTCGTTCCCTCTCACATTCCCTCTATATTTCCCTCTTTCCCTTTCTTTCCCTCTACTTCTCTCTCGTTCCGTTTCTCTCTCTATTTCCCTCTTTACCTCCCCCTTTTCCCTTCCTCCCTGTCTTTTTCAAAAAAAATGCTCACACTTTTTTCTCTCTACCTCTCTCCCTCCCCCTGCTTCTCTCTCACTCTCATTCCCCCCCTCTCCCCCACTTCTCCCCGTCTCTCCCCCTCTCACTCTCCCTGTGTCTCTCGATCTTTTTCCCTCTTTCTCTCACTCTCATTTCCCACCTATCTCTCTCTCCCTTCCCCTGCCTCTCTCTCCCCCTCATTCCCCCCTCTCCCCCACCTCTCCCCCCTCCCTCTATCCCTGTGTCTCCACAGCTATCTTTTAAATGTTGCTGATGGGGCCATCCTCCTCCGGCTTCTCTTCTCCGGGCTCAAGCGGTCAGGGTGTTGTAAAAGAGGAAGTGGGTTTTATAGTCAGGGGTGGGCATGCTGTTACTTAGACCTGAGGAGCTACAAATTATATAACTCGTATTTTCCATTGTGTTTGCTGAGATGCGCCAGTATAGTGAGTTACCGCTCCGCGGATGCTGGGAATTTGACTCCTGTGTTCGTGTCCTGGCAGGAGGAGTTGTGTCCTGCTGGTTGTTTTTGTCAGTCCCAAACGTCTCAGGTAATGGCGTTGTGTCGGTTCAGGCCGTGGTTTTCCCAAACGCACAAACCGCATTATAGAAACACAGTCACACACAACTTGCCCCCCCTCCACTCACCTCTTGCCCTTCACCCCCACCTTCCACTCATCCATTGCCCTTCACCCCCACCTTCCACTCATCCATTGCCCTTCACCCCCACACATCCATTGCCCTTCCCCCCACGCCCCATTCATCCATTGCCCTTCACCCCACACATCCATTGACCTTCACCCCCCCACTCATCCATTGCCCTTCCCCCCACCCCCACTCATCCATTGCCCTTCCCCCACGCCCCACTCATCCATTGCCCTTCACCCCACACATCCATTGCCCTTCACCCCCACTCATCCATTGCCCTTCCCCCACCCCCACTCATCCATTGCCCCCCCCTCATCCATTGCCCTTCCCCCCCACGCCCCACTCATCCATTGCCCTTCACTCCACACATCCATTGCCCTTCACCCCCACTCATCCATTGCCCTTCCCCCACCCCCACTCATCCATTGCCCTTCCCCCCCACGCCCCACTCATCCATTGCCCTTCCCCCCCACGCACCACTCATCCATTGCCCTTCACCCCACCCCCACTCATCCATTGCCCCTCACCCCCACTCATCCATTGCCCTTCCCCCACCCCCACTCATCCATTGCCCTCCCCCACTCATTCATTGCCCTTCCCCCACGCCCCACTCATCCATTGCCCTTCACCCCACACATCCATTGCCCTTCACCCCCCACTCATCCATTGCCCTTCCCCCCCCCCACTCATCCATTGCCCTTCCCCCACCCCCTCATCCATCATCCATTGCCCTTCCCCCACGCCCATCCATTGCCCATCCATTGCCCTTCCCCCCCACACATCCATTGCCCTTCATCCATTGCCCTTCCCCCCACGCACCACTCATCCATTGCCCTTCACCCCACCCCCACTCATCCATTGCCCCTCACCCCCACTCATCCATTGCCCTTCCCCCACCCCCACTCATCCATTGCCCTCCCCCCACTCATTCATTGCCCTTCCCCCCCCCCCACTCATCCATTGCCCTTCACCCCACACATCCATTGCCCTTCACCCCCACTCATCCATTGCCCTTCCCCCACGCCCCACTCATCCATTGCCCTTCCCCCACCCCCACTCATCCATTGCCCCCCCCCCCATCCATTGCCCTTCCCCCACGCCCCACTCATCCATTGCCCTTCACTCCACACATCCATTGCCCTTCACCCCCACTCATCCATTGCCCTTCCCCCACCCCCACTCATCCATTGCCCTTCCCCCCACGCCCCACTCATCCATTGCCCTTCCCCCCACGCACCACTCATCCATTGCCCTTCACCCCACCCCCACTCATCCATTGCCCCTCACCCCCACTCATCCATTGCCCTTCCCCCACCCCCACTCATCCATTGCCCTCCCCCCACTCATTCATTGCCCTTCCCCCCCACGCCCCACTCATCCATTGCCCTTCACCCCACACATCCATTGCCCTTCACCCCCACTCATCCATTGCCCTTCCCCCACCCCCACTCATCCATTGCCCTTCCCCCCACGCCCCACTCATCCATTGCCCTTCCCCCACCCCCACTCATCCATTGCCCTTCCCTCCCACGCCCCACTCATCCATTGCCCTTCACCCCACACATCCATTGCCCTTCACCCCCACTCATCCATTGCCCTTCCCCCACCCCCACTCATCCATTGCCCCCCCCTCATCCATTGCCCTTCCCCCCACGCCCCACTCATCCATTGCCCTTCACTCCACACATCCATTGCCCTTCACCCCCACTCATCCATTGCCCTTCCCCCACCCCCACTCATCCATTGCCCTTCCCCCCGCCCCACTCATCCATTGCCCTTCCCCCACGCACCACTCATCCATTGCCCTTCACCCCACCCCCACTCATCCATTGCCCCTCACCCCCACTCATCCATTGCCCTTCCCCCACCCCCACTCATCCATTGCCCTCCCCCCACTCATTCATTGCCCTTCCCCCCACGCCCCACTCATCCATTGCCCTTCACCCCACGTATCCATTGCCCTTCACCCCCACTCATCCATTGCCCTTCCCCCACCCCCACTCATCCATTGCCCTTCCCCCACGCCCCACTCATCCATTGCCCTTCACCCCACACATCCATTGCCCTTCACCCCCACTCATCCATTGCCCTTCCCCCACCCCCACTCATCCATTGCCCTTCCCTCCCACGCCCCACTCATCCATTGCCCTTCACCCCCACTCATCTTCTCCCCCCTCCCAATCCCTCCCTGTTCTCCTCCTGCCATCCCAGTGCCTGTTCTCAGCAGGCAGATTAATATAGCTTCTGTCTGGCATATGGGCCTGACCTCACACACACTTGGGTTCATATTTCTTTGTCTTTCAGATGCCCCTGTCCCGGGCATATTGCAGCACTGGCACTTTTACTTAGTTTCTGCCATTAATACCGCTTGGTGTCTGCAGAGTCTCCCAGATAGACACAAACCAGCCTTTCAGCTGGGCCCTGATCCTGCTTATGCCCGACGTGGAAACCCACAGCTACGCTGTCTATCACACCGCCAGGGAGATAATACAGCTCATATTGCACACACACGTGCACGCACACACACATGCACGCACACATGCACATATGCACGCATCCACACGTGCACGCACACACAACAGGGGCGTGCACAGACCTCTCAGAGGGCCAGGCGCTCGGAATGGAAACGGCTTTGTGGCTGGAATCGTATTATTTTCTTCAAACATGAGCCTGTGTATTTGTGCGCCGCGCTCATTTCCAATTCTTTTCCAGAGACGAGACCAAGGCATGAACGAGAGGGTACAGTGACTTGGCCTTTGATGTTCACTGAGGTAAATCTGCCGATTAGCAATTAATTAATAAGCTCAATTACTTAACGATCAGTCCTAAATGGCTGGTAGGAAATAATAACAATTATAATATCGTTGTCTCGCAACTCACTATGTGATTTGTTGTGCTGAACCAGTGGTTACTGTTTTCCTGACACGTCGGCCAATCAGACAAAAGAGGGGGCGGAACCAGGACCCGGATGGATGTTGTTTCTGCATTGTTCTGATGTGTTTGTGCTCCTGTCTTTGCCGTAGAACCTTGCAAGTCTCTCTGTCCTTTTTTTCTCCGTCCGCTCACTCAGACTCGGTGGGTAACCTGCTCTGGATGTTTTAGAACTGTTTGTAAATGCTGTTCCAGATGCTTTTCCATCACCCCTCGAGCTAAAACGCTGCTGGTGATTTATTGGGGCAAAGGGTCTCGGACACAGGTAGACGTGTATTTGTGTCCACACACACACACACACACACACACACACGCGCGCACACACACACACATCGTTTTTAAGCATCACAGAGCTACTGAGCATAAACGAGCAGCAAAATGATTCACTCTGACACACCACGTTGTCCATAATGGATCCAATAAGGGATCGTGCCTGACTTGATATACCCGTCCAGCTGACCCAGGCCCGGCGGGAGGATGTAGAATGGGGTTTATGCATAGACAGATTGTAGCAGCTTCCTGGGTCTCACAACCCTTGGCATACCACGGGCTCTCTCACAACAACTCAGAAATGCTGAATTGAAGCGGAAGAATGAATTCTCCATCACCCAGAGGGGTGAGCTGAGGCGCTGCCCGGTGCCCTGTATCACCGCCTCCACCCCTCCACCATCTCCCCACAGGCTTGTTTGAGATGGACCCTCCCCGTGGCTGTAGACATACCAGCAGAGAAAAATCCTCCTCCTGCAGTGGATTTCTGCTGAGGAACCCTGAAATGAAACCGGCGGCTTGGCGGGGGGGTGAGCGGCCACGTGAGCGCTGGGTCTGAAGGCCTATAAACGTGTCTCTTATGGTTCTCCACCGCTGATTACATAGCATGCATTTAGTGGATTTGCCGATCGTAACATTTTTTTATTAGCCTCTTCCACCCTGATTATGAGCCCGACTAGTGAATCCAGGCCATTAACCAAGGCTCTGGTATTTCCTGTTTGGGATGTTTAATATTGTATGGCTCTCATGTAGAATGGAGACCACTTATTATGGATATTTTGGTATGTGTGTTGGCATGTTGATGCCAAGGCTTGGACATTATTAATGACACTATGATACGTGGTTATGTGTCGGTAGCTGGTTGGATGGCAGAGCTGAGACCCGATGGAGCAGTTGGTGGCTCAGTGGTAGAGTGCGTGCTTTGTGTGTACGACATCCTGGGTTCAAATCCCAGTTGCTCCCCAGGTCGCCGTTGCAAATGAGAAATTGTTCTCAATCGGTTAAATAACGGTTAAATTAAAAAACAATGTCACGGTTTAAACCCCTCTTAACTGTGAGCCTTGACTGAGAGGTAGGAGTTAGTTGAGTTAGGTTAAGTTAGTTTAGTTAGTAAAGTGATTTTGTTTTAGTTAGGCTGTATCTGTTATTGCTCTTCAGCTGCCACCTAGTAGGTTTCTATTTGATTTAACATTGTGTTTTTGAGGTTTTAGAGTTAGGGTTATGGTTGGTTATATACTGACTGTTTATTGTATGTGACAGTTTAAAAAGGAAAAGACTGAACACACCTACTTCTACTTCTTCCACCGCCAACTTCTTCAAACGTAGTCAGGATCCGGATAACACCATTGCTCACTATGTCCATTGCGTTTCCTCACAGTGCTTTTCCCTCTCTAGATAAAATGATAAGTATTGCACCATTCCAAGATCAGCTCACAACTCAAATTCCTTCTGAAGGTGCTAAACACAATGATTCAAGGCCACATGCAGTGTTTGACCCCTGAACCTTTTGAAGCTGTCTGATGTCAGATTGCATTGACTGTCTGTCTCTGTCACGACCGGTGACGCCGAGCCAAGTGTGTTGCCATGGTTCCACCGTACAACCCGACCGGCAGGTTCACCGTGCGTGTGGATATTGAGATTGACCAGAGAGCAGCCAGGACCCCCCAAAAAACAGCTCAGCCCTCCGTGACTTGAGTACCAACGCTGGTTTGTTACCAAAACAACTGGTGTTTTTTTCTCTCTCTTGTCCTTGATAGCTTCACTGTTATGTCCTGGCATGTCCTGCAGAATGCTAATAGAGCTGGACCTGTATTCCTGTTCATTATCTGTAAAATCTCCATTTACTCATTAATTGCGCTGGGTTTTTACACCGTCCCCCAGGGTGAGAAGAGTGTTTACTGTAAAGGAGAAACGATGAACACTGTTGTTTTTGTTGTGTTCTGTTGGGCTTGATTTGTATTCACCTGTGTTTATGGTTTAAACTAGAACTAAAATACATAGGTTATAAGATTATTTGATTACAAACAAACACAAAATGTAATTGCAGCATTCACGATTGCTCTCCTATTTAAAATTATACAACTCGAGCTGGTCTTTCATGTTTAATGTGTTACCTAACCAATTAATATGTGAATGCCTTAATTTTATGAGTTCACTTTGTCCTGAGGCATTTGGTCGGTATGTTCACAGCATGAGAATATTTGGCTATAATCTTTATATTCTGAACCGAATCGCATTGAAATATGCTGTATTTCATTAGAAATCGGTATGACAGCTTAGCGACGCGTTGACTTGACTTTCGATGTAAACGAATTTGGACACAGGCAACCGTCTTTCTTCCATGTCTGTGGAGAAATACATGGAAAAAAGAACTCTATTTTTCCATCGTTCGAACAGCGTTGTCTAAATCAGCCGCCAACGACCACCCACAGTCCGCCACGACGTCATCCGTCTCATCCCCTCATTCTGGGCGCTTGCCAAAGTCATTATTCTGTCTGTGACCGGCACCCTGGCGGATAAAATATGATTGATTCACCGATTAATTTACCTGCCGCCTGCCTGCCATGTTGCAATTAACATGCCGCCGGCTGAGAGGATAGTCTCTCTCCGCCGGCACGGTAGGGGTGTGACGCCCTGGCTCGCCTGTCACCAGGGGACAGGCCATTAATCAGCGTCGGCAGCGAGGCCAGGGTAAGGGGCAGGGCGGTAACCTCAGCCATGTTTTCATTAGCGTGCAGACATGGCCGTCAGGAGGGGGTGGCGCGGCGGCGGGGGGAAGATATGGGGAGGGGGCGACGTTGGCCGGGGAGGAGGTCAGACGTCTCCGTGTCACTACTCGTGTCACCGTAACGTTGGTTTTCACCATCTACACTCCGTCATTCTTGCCGACTACACTTGAGCATATTCGTTATTACTGTGTGCGTTTTTGCACGTGTTTCTTATGTCCACATGTGGGATTCGAACCCAGAACATGAACAGTGCGCGTGTACATAATTCATTTGAATCCCTCTGATCGTCCCTTCTGGTTTCCGGCCGGGCCACAACCCACACTGTATATAAATGATATCCAATATGTTCCCGTCGGACGAACCCCGCACACTTGTGGCATTTATCTCATTAACACAGGCGGGAGTTTATCGGAGTGAGTTGAATGTTGATTATTAGGTCCTGTGTCTCGGGGGACCTCGGTAGGAGCCGGGTGAGTGCGTTGGTTTCGGCAGCTTGCCGTCATTCCACATTGACGGGTAACGTTTGTGAACTGGTGCCTGGCGAGCCCACTTTATCAGCAGTATGCCAGGATGAGGCATGCCGATTTGCAATCATCGCGTGCCCGTGAAAACGGGCCGTTGCCTCAAGGAGATTTCGCGGCCAACCTTGCGCAGACCGATGTTGGACGTGTCACGGATGTGAGGTGGTCGGGACATCACTCCAGGGGCTTGAGTTACGTACACCTTTTACAGCTAGTTTTCTCATCCGAGCACACGCATATCTCATGCATTACTAAGTGATTCCGCTTCTTTCCTGTCCTGCGTGTGTAGTTTCCCTCAGAGCTGAGCTTGTTCGGATGCAGACTAACAAGGTGGTGGATTGAGGATTGCCGGTCAATTCACTTCTCAATCACTCGGTTTCTTTTCCTTTACAGCACACAGACAGTTTAACAGACGCCTTTGAGAGATTTCCTACTTATTCGTAGCAGTGGTTTCCGGAGGCTTTGTTACATGTGGTGTTTTTTTCAGTGGTTAGCGGTGGCCTGAGAAAATGGTTTGTGTGGAGCCTGTCAGTGCAGATGACGGTGTTACCCAGCCAGGATGAATCAGACCCCGGCTCGGGCGGTGAAATGCATAATTGGAAGATATCCACCAGTTGTTCTAGTCGCTGCATGTCAAACATGAGAAGAAACTGTCATCCTGTGGTGTGGCGGTGATAGAAAGGTGATGGAATTTGTACCGGTGTGGTGTTGTGGTAATAAAAGGGAAATGTAGTTTTTGCTAATGTGCATTGATTTGGTGGTCTGCTTCTTTGAACCATTTCACTTTACGACTTTATATATATATATATATATATATATATATATATATATATACAGTTAACTCATGGAATCAAACACCAAATGCCTACCTGCTTTCACTTGTCATAGACTGTCCATCCGCGATCAATCAGAGCAGGGTTTTTTCTGGCCGAGTCCCAGCACACAATAGCTTATTTATTCATTCAAAATCTTTTAATTGTCTAGATTTAGCGAACGTCGAAAGTGTTGTTAGAAGAGTAGCATTGAGGCTAACCTGCAATGGATGAAATTCTCATATAGTGGGAGGGTGAGGTTTCTTCTCCATTTCCTCACTGTGCTGTTGCAGATTTTTTCTCAGCTATCAAAGCAATAATGTTTTGTCTCAATGTGAAACATTTCCGATCCTCAGAAAACAATAGTTCTTAACTGCGAGCCGACCCGCGGGTTGAAGTAATGTTTTTGTTCCACCCGCTGAGTGATTTATTTGTGGTTCACCCACGGGGAACCGCATGCAATCGACCTGACGCAGACCTCTACAGTGTAGTGGAGTTTCAGCTTTGATGTGTAGCGGTGATGTGGAGGGAAGGGGTGTTAAAGTGGTTGGACCGAGCTGGCGCTTCCTTCAAGTTTTGGAGGCTAGAGGAGTGAAACCGCGAGGCCCGGTTTGCCTTTTGAGCTACCTTCTCCGTCCTGGCTGAAATGGTGGAACCAGATCTGAGAGGAGTGTGCGATTCCGGGTTTATTGTGGGGTGACAGCTTGTGAACAGCATCAAAGCAGCACAGTCAACTGTCCTCCACTTTCATCCCATCTGCTTCATCCTAGACCGCCCCCGACCCACCGTCGCCCCCCTCTGGGGTCTGCCCCGCGGGCCAAGCCGGCCACCGGACACGGCCCTTACAGTTCAACTACCTCACAGGGAGGCTTCGGACATTACAGGGTTTATCTCCTGTGAGCTTCCCATTGGTCCGGGCCACATCAGTGAGCTTCCCATTGGTCCGGGCCACATCAGTGAGCTTCCCATTGGTCCACGGCACATCAGTGAGCTTCCCATTGGTCCACGGCACATCAGTGAGCTTCCCATTTGTCCACGGCACATCAGTGAGCTTCCCATTGGTCCACGGCACATCAGTGAGCTTCCCATTGGTCCACGGCACATCAGTGAGCTTCCCATTGGTCCACGGCACATCAGTGAGCTTCCCATTGGTCCACGGCAAATCAGTGAGCTTCCCATTGGTCCACGGCACATCAGTGAGCTTCCCATTGGTCCACGGCACATCAGTGAGCTTCCCATTGGTCCACGGCACATCAGTGAGCTTCCCATTGGTCCACGGCACATCAGTGAGCTTCCCATTGGTCCACGGCACATCAGTGAGCTTCCCATTGGTCCACGGCACATCGGTGAGCTTCCCATTGGTCCACGGCATATACAGCATGTGGCTCTGCTGTAAGACGGGTAGAAATTACCCAGTCGACGACAAAGAAGACGGTTGTAATTTTTATTGTCCGAATAAGCACCGACAATGATAATGAGCACAATCAAAGGCTGCAAAGGAGTCTGGGAGGAGATGTGAAAATAATCGTTAAGTTCCGTATGCTGTTTGCTGTATAATTCAGCGTCTCTGGAATTATTTGAATAGTGCGAACAAGAAAATCAATGCACTCAAATGACCAGTGAATAATTGCTGTTGGAATAAAGACAGGCAGTGTATCGCTCCAGATGTCTCATTATGTTCAGAGAGCTACTGATCACTCCGAAACAAAGTTGGCACATTCCGTTGGTAGCGGAGCTTGTGTAGCAGCTGATTCTCACCGTGTCCCCGGCTTTCTTTTTCTCTTTCTTTCGATCTCTATAGGCACTTCCTATTCAAAACCCCATCCGGGACGACGCCCCTGTTCAGCAGCTCATCCCCCGGGTATCCGCTGACGTCTGGGACTGTTTACTCTCCCCCACCACGGCTGCTACCCAGAAACACCTTCTCCAGGAGCTCCTTCAAGCTGAAGAAACCCTCTAAGTACTGCAGCTGGAAATGTGCCGCTGTTTCAGCCATCGCTGCTGCCGTCCTGCTGGCTGTGCTGCTCTCCTACTTCATCAGTAAGTTATAGAGTTGTTCCTATATAGTATCTACACATAGTATCTACACATAGTGTCTATGCATCAACTACCGCACACCCCTGCACATTAACTACCTCACACCCCTGCACATTAACTACCCCACAACCATGTACATCAGGTACCTCACACCCCTGCACATCAGGTACCTCACACCCCTGTACATCAGTACCTCACACCCCTGCACATCAGGTACCTCACACCCCTGTACATCAGGTACCTCACACCCCTGTACATCAGTACCTCACACCCCTGCACATCAACTACCTCACACCCCTGTACATCAGTACCTCACACCCCTGCACATCAGGTACCTCACACCCCTGTACATCAGTACCTCACACCCCTGCACATCAGGTACCTCACACCCCTGTACATCAGTACCTCACACCCCTGTACATCAGTACCTCACACCCCTGCACATCAGGTACCTCACACCCCTGTACATCAGTACCTCACACCCCTGTACATCAGTACCTCACACCCCTGCACATCAGGTACCTCACACCCCTGTACATCAGTACCTCACACCCCTGTACATCAGTACCTCACACCCCTGTACATCAGTACCTCACACCCCTGTACATCAACTACCTCACACCCCTGTACATCAGTACCTCACACCCCTGCACATCAGGTACCTCACACCCCTGTACATCAACTACCTCACACCCCTGTACATCAGTACCTCACACCCCTGCATATCAGGTACCTCACACCCCTGCACATCAGGTACCTCACACCCCTGTACATCAGTACCTCACAACCCTGTACATCAGTACCTCACACCCCTGCACATCAGTACCTCACACCCCTGTACATCAGTACCTCACACCCCTGTACATCAGTACCTCACACCCCTGTACATCAGGTACCTCACACCCCTGAACATCAGTACCTCACACCCTTGTACATCAGTACCTCACACCCCTGTACATCAGTACCTCACACCCCTGTACATCAACTACCTCACACCCCTGTACATCAGTACCTCACACCCCTGCACATCAGGTACCTCACACCCCTGTACATCAACTACCTCACACCCCTGTACATCAGTACCTCACACCCCTGCACATCAGGTACCTCACACCCCTGCACATCAGGTACCTCACACCCCTGTACATCAGGTACCTCACACCCCTGCACATTCACTTCCTTATACAAATTCCGTTACAGGTGTACAGCCATGCTATTGTCACTTTCTCGTTGTTCATTGTGTACATATTTTTTAAGTAATTATCTTTTTAATTTTTCATAGTAGGAAAAGAGACGCAAGTAAGCAATTTGCTATTGATTACCAAGGATGTGACAACATTGTATTACATTTTTTTTACAGTACAGTAGGAAGTAATTCCATAGTGAGAAACTAATCTGCTGTCGGATTGGCTGTACTAATTTCATCTGTTTGTAATGAACCAGAAAATATTCAGTTGAAATACCATAGCCCTATCACTCTAATGATATTAAAATTCATACCAGACAGGGCATAGCAATTGCTTATATCATAATTATTTTGGCATTTGACATATAATGAATCTGTATGTGCCTGGTTAACTAATACACTGGTTATTATAGAATGTAATATCAATTCACGGCAATGACAAATGTACCCAAATAAAGTACTTCGGGTACAAAATAAGGATATAAACTGTGAACTTAGTTTAGGCAGCGCAATAGGTTTTATTCCGGAATATTCTCAGTTAATGTTCTGTGAGGTAAGGATCTGTATGTCAGAATGATGTCCCGATGGGTTTTATTCCAGAATATTCTCAGTTAATGTTCTGTGAGGTAAGGATCTGTAAGTCAGAATGAGGTCTCGGAGGCAGTGTTCTCACACGGTGACACTGTGATTGTGAGTCATGGCAACACCACGGGGTGCCAACAGTGCCGTTCCCTGGTGCCTGGCTTTTCACCGGTCTGTTCACGCCGGGGGATACGGCACATATTAGGATATTGATCTTTGACAGCATCCCACACGTTTTTTTCCCCACACTCGTTTGCCGTGTCTGTGCCAAAACAAAACTTTCACTTCGTCTGTTGTTCTCCGCTTTAAAAACCGGGGGAGCTCGTTTATTTCCGTGACCGATTGAAACCCATTTTGTCATATAGTTGAGAAGTGAGTGTTTTATTTACCTCTCTCTCTCTCTCTGTGCAATAGGATTAGATGGTATGAAGACCCTGGCTATATGGGGCTGTGGGTGTTAGGTAGATTTCACCCTGCAGTCAAGACTTCACTGTGTGGAAGTCCTATGTCTGTGAGGATATTTATTCACTGTGAGATTCCATTGACACGCTTATCCCTTTCCAAGCTGGGAACACACATGAGGAGGGATAGAGAGAGGGAGAAAAGAGTGTGATGAGAGAGAGAGCAAGAAGAACAGGAGAGACATATAGAGGAGGAGGAGTAGAGATAGAGGAAGAGGGAGGGATAAAGAGAGAGGGAGAAAAGAGTGTGATGAGAGAGAGAGCAAGAAGAACAGGAGAGACGTATAGAGGAGGAGGAGTAGAGATAGAGGAAGAGGGAGGGATAAAGAGAGAGGGAGAAAAGAGTGTGATGAGAGAGAGTGCAAGAAGAACAGGAGAGACGTATAGAGGAGGAGGAGTAGAGATAGTGGAAGAGAGGGAGGGATAAAGAGAGAGGGAGAAAAGAGTGTGATGAGAGAGAGAAACAGGAGGTAATGATAGAAGAAAAGAAGGAGAGAGAGGGTGGGATAGAGACAGAGGAAGCTGGCCCATTGTCTCTGGGCAGCCGTGGGTGGAGGCTGTGTGTGTGTGTGTGTGTGTGTGTGTGTGTGTGTGTGTGTGTGTGTGTGTGTGTGTGTGTGTGTGTGTGTGTGTGTGTGTGTGTGTGTGTGCTCTGTGTGTGTGTGGCTCTGTGTGTGTGTGGCTCTGTGTGTGTGTGGCTCTGTGTGTGTGTGGCTCTGTGTGTGTGTGGCTCTGTGTGTGTGTGCGTGTGTGTGTGTGCGGCTCTGTGTGTCTGTGCGTGTGTGTCTGTGCGTGTGTGTCTGTGCGTGTGTGTCTGTGCGGCTGGGTGTGTGTGTGTGTGTCTGTGTGGCTCTGTGTGTGTGTCTGTGTGTGTGTCTGTGTGTGTGTCTGTGTGTGTCTGTGTGTGTGTCTGTGTGTGTCTGTGTGTGTGTCTGTGTGTGTCTGTGTGTGTGTCTGTGTGTGTCTGTGTGCGTGTGTGGCTCTGTGGGTGTGTGTCTGTGTGTGGCTCTGTGGGTGTGTGTCTGTGTGTGGGTGTGTGTGTGTGTCTGTGCGTGTCTGTGTGTGGGTGTGTGTGTGTGTCTGTGCGTGTCTGTGTGTGTGTCTGTGTGTGGGTGTGTGTCTGTGTGTGGCTCTTTGGGTGTGTGTGTGTCTGTGTGTGGGTGTGTGTCTGTGTGTGGGTGTGTGTGTGTGCACTGGTGTGTGGTGAAACTCCTCCATTACCTGTGGGATTATGTCCGCTTGGCGTGTCATTCAGGCACATGAAGGGAGGGGGCGAAGGCCACAGCTCAGCAGGCCTAACGCTCTGTACCCCGGTACCGTGTGTGTGTGGGGGGGGTTCAGGGCTGAGCTGTTCCAGGCCCGTACCTCGCGGGCCTCTAAGCAGAACCACCTCCCCCGGTGAGTTGTGTGTGAGCTGCGGAGTGTCCGGGCATCAGCCGCCGCGTAACACACGGGTAACCCGGCCACCGCCACTACCTCCGCCGGTGAGACGGCGAGTTTCCGACTGCGTTCCCGAGAGATCCGCGCTAACGCTTTTGTGTAGGCAGTAGTCAAGGCCGCGTGGGCTATTCCCGTTGCCCGGCATTTTCGCGACCGCCTAAAATTGATGCCGTCGCTTGTCCTTGTCACTTTTGTCCCTTTTCTAAGCATTTTCAGAATTAGTGTGCGGGGAGCATCTCGGAGACGGAGACTACGCCGTTAATCTGTAGAATGCCAGTGTTGTTTTGATGCGAGTGGCGCGTTTCACGATGAGCCAACAACGGGCCAGCTGTTACATCAGGAAGGACTGACACCCTCCAGTTGTCCTTGAATCCGTGCGTTTGCCCATTCCTCTGAGGACACGCGCGCGCACGCGTTTCGCCACAGAGGTATTTTTATATTGCTGGTGTTCTCTGCTGTTGGCTCACAGACCTACCGCATCCAAGGGGCTGAGAGGTTTACGGTTGCTAGGACACAGGTGAGGTGAGTGGGCCTGATGCAAGAGGAGAAGGTCTGACATCATCGTTCTTGGTGGGGATAGTTTACTGTGGATGCAGAGAACTCCTTTGTCTCTCTCTCTCTATCTCCCTCTCTCTCTCCCTCTCTTTCTCTCTCTCTTTCTCTCTCTCTCTCTCTCTCTCTCCATCTCTCTCTCTCTCTCTCTCTCTCTCTCCATCTCTCTCTCCCTCTCTCTCTGTCTCTTTCTGTGTCACTCGCTCTCGCTGTTGCACTCTCACTCTCCCATCTCTCTCTCTCTCTCTCTCTCTCTGTGTTGCTCTCTCTCACTCCCACTCTCTCCCCCTCTCTCTCTCTCTCTTAAAGGACAGCAGACCTAATTTAGACTAATTGGTGGAATAGAATGTAAAGGTAGAGGTAAATGGTGTCTCTCTGTCCACCACCCACTCAGGCTTTTCAAATAGGTTCTGCTGCTCTCCTGTAGTCCGGTTGGCTGGACCGGCCCCGGAGAGCGTGGCATCTGTTAAGGCCCTGTCAGGGGCTTTCATTAGGGCATGACAGGATGCCAGGAGATGGTGATTGAGACTGAAATTAACCTAATGAATTCGAAAACACAATTTTACTCAGCGTGTTTAGAGCGGCAGTTCTTTTTCGCTTCTACCTGAATCTGTTCTGATTGGCCTCATCTGCTGTGCCAGGTCTGAATTAGATCCTGAAAAGGTGAAGATTAAATCCGCGGGTTTAGAGTAACATTCCAGCTTGCGCACACACACACACAGACACACACACACACACACACACACACACACCCCTCAGGTCTCCAGTGATGAAGCCAGGACAACAGGTGTCTCCTTCATGTGTGTGTTTTGATTCCAGCCAGTTGTTCGTCATTAATGATGGACGTTAATATGACAAACAAGTGACAGACAGGTGACAAACAGGTGACGGACAGGTGTCAGACAGGTGTCACTCAGGTGACGGACAGGTGTCAGACAGGTGACGGACAGGCGACAGACAGGCGACAGACAGGCGTCAGACAGGCGTCAGACAGGCGTCAGACAGGCGTCAGACAGGCGTCAGACAGGTGACAGGCAGGTGGTAGCTGTCCTCGGCCCAGCGTCGCTCACCTCCATCAACACGCCCACCCAGTGATAGAGGTTTATTTTTATCTCTGCCCGGGAAAACATAACATGTCCCCGAGCCTTTAGAGACTCTGACCTTCATGCCTGCAAAACTTTCAGAGTCATGTGCAGAATGGTTCCCGGGCGTAGACGTGAGGGAGCCTTAACCAAAAAAAAACCTATTTTCCCTCCCTGCTTCAAGGATGAGGCTTTGAGTAAAAAATTCTAGCGATACATCCTGTCAAGGATGTGTTAGAGATTCTCTATATGATGCACACGCTTTGAACAGGAGCAAAGCAATCGACAACCTCGAGTCTTGGCCTCTTTACTGTAACTCAAGCTGACAGTCTTTGAATTCTGCTGCTGGCATGTGGAAATGACAATCAGAATTTGACTCTATTTCCATTTCATTTCGTCTCGTGCCTTCACCTCTCGCTGTAAACAAATGGCAGGCTGCATAGTAATTGTTCAGGCTTTATTTCCGTCTCCAGAGCAGCCTGGCAGTGCTGTCGGTGTGCCGTCCCACCGTCGGTGCGGTTGGCCTGTCACACGGGTCGCCGTTAAATGTGCGGTTTGCTTCCGTCAACGGGTTTGACCCTAGCGGGCATAGCTTAGGGATGCTGGAAAACCAGAGTGGGATAAGTTGTATTCACCGCCTCCCACATGCGGAGGGAAAGAGTGCTCCTTTTATAGGAGGTACAGGAGTCAGCTCTTAGAGGGGAGGCGTGTCGGCGGGGGGTCTCACTACAGGGGTCCGGAGGGCAGAGCACATGATTGGGTAATTGAAGGGGGGGGAGAGGAGCCGGGATAAAAAGACCTTACATGAGAAGGGCTGCTCTTATTGGCCCGGCTCTTTGTTGTTGGGAGTGACACATCATTAAAGTGTCGTGAGCCACGCGTTCGTATTCAAACAGCTCTCTGCTGCCCGGAACCCTGTGAACTTCATATCAAACAGACTTCTAAAGGGGGAGTCATTTCTGTCGCTCGACGAGCGCTTCCGCGTGCCCACGTGCGCGTCACTCTGCGGCAGGATGTCGGCGTCGGGTGGGTGTATTGCCAACCTATGGCGTCAGTGTTTACACGCCGATCATCGCAGTCTCGCGGGGACGCAGGCGCTACACACACACACACACACACACCACGCACACCTGCTTAGCACTTCCTGTAATCCTGCCGTCAGATTGCTATGAACTGCCGCTTAGTTGCATCAGTCGCTGGAGGCGGGGCCACGGGGGAGACGGTCTGTTTTCATTACCGGTCCACCGGAGGCCAGGCCTGCCCAGGGACCAACCCACCGGGCCATGAGTTCCTTCCCTATCCTCCATCACACCACACCTCCTCTTCGTCTCCGGCACAGCCTGCTGTACTTCCCGGCCAGCTCCCTCCCCGGCGTCTTGGTCCTCTCCACTTTGTAGTTGCACTTCAAAGCATTCAGACTTTGCAGTGTTTTTTATTTATTTTTTAGCAGGAGAAATCCCTTAAGGGAGCTCTCTCCCTATCTCCCTCTCTCTCCGATGTGAACTCCTCACTGGGGCCTGTTCACGCAATATCAGCTTGATGATTGTTACTGGTGCTGTTGTAGTGGTGTTGTGGTTGTATAGTAGTAGTTGCCAACTCTCAGTCTCGGCCACAACCAGTCGGTCACTCTACAGTCTTTTTGAAGCTACATTACCTGTTAGACCATCTGACTAGTAACCAAACGCGCCAGTAACCAAACACACCTGTACCAGTAACCAAACATCCCAGTAACCAACCGCCCCAGTAACCAAACGCGCCAGTAACCAAGCGCGCCAGTAACCAAACACACCTTTACCGGTAACCAGACGCCCCAGTAACCAAACGCCCCAGTAACCAGATGCCCAGTAACCAACCACCCCAGTAACCAACCGCGCCAGTACCCAGACGCCACATTAACCAGACGCGCCAGTAACCAGACGCGCCAGTAACCAGACGCCCCAGTAACCAGACGCCCCAGTAACCAGACGCCCCAGTAACCAGATGCCCAGTAACCAACCACCCCAGTAACCAGACGCCCCAGTAACCAGACGCCCCAGTAACCAAACTCCCATTCTGCACATTTAAACAGAGGGATAGTGACTGTGCCCTCCCATTCTGCACATTTAAACAGAGGGATAGTGACTGTGCCCTCCCATTCGGCACATTTAAACAGAGGGATAGTGACTGTGTCCTCCCATTCTGCACATTTAAACAGAGGGATAGTGACTGTGTCCTCCCATTCTGCACATTTAAACAGAGGGATAGTGACTGTGCCCTCCCATTCTGCACATTTAAACAGAGGGATAGTGACTGTGCCTCCCATTCTGCACATTTAAACAGAGGGATAGTGACTGTGTCCTCCCATTCTGCACATTTAAACAGAGGGATAGTGACTGTGCCCTCCCATTCTGCACATTTAAACAGAGGGATAGTGACTGTGCCCTCCCATTCTGCACATTTAAACAGAGGGATAGTGACTGTGCCCTCCCATTCTGCACATTTAAACAGAGGGATAGTGACTGTGCCCTCCCATTCGGCACATTTAAACAGAGGGATAGTGACTGTGTCCTCCCATTCTGCACATTTAAACAGAGGGATAGTGACTGTGTCCTCCCATTCTGCACATTTAAACAGAGGGATAGTGACTGTGTCCTCCCATTCTGCACATTTAAACAGAGGGATAGTGACTGTGCCCTCCCATTCTGCACATTTAAACAGAGGGATAGTGACTGTGCCTCCCATTCTGCACATTTAAACAGAGGGATAGTGACTGTGCCCTCCCATTCGGCACATTTAAACAGAGGGATAGTGACTGTGTCCTCCCATTCTGCACATTTAAACAGAGGGATAGTGACTGTGTCCTCCCATTCTGCACATTTAAACAGAGGGATAGTGACTGTGCCCTCCCATTCTGCACATTTAAACAGAGGGATAGTGACTGTGCCCTCCCATTCGGCACATTTAAACAGAGGGATAGTGACTGTGTCCTCCCATTCTGCACATTTAAACAGAGGGATAGTGACTGTGTCCTCCCATTCTGCACATTTAAACAGAGGGATAGTGACTGTGCCCTCCCATTCTGCACATTTAAACAGAGGGATAGTGACTGTGCCCTCCCATTCTGCACATTTAAACAGAGGGATAGTGACTGTGTCCTCCCATTCTGCACATTTAAACAGAGGGATAGTGACTGTGTCCTCCCATTCTGCACATTTAAACAGAGGGATAGTGACTGTGCCCTCCCATTCTGCACATTTAAACAGAGGGATAGTGACTGTGTCCTCCCATTCTGCACATTTAAACAGAGGGATAGTGACTGTGTCCTCCCATTCTGCACATTTAAACAGAGGGATAGTGACTGTGTCCTCCCATTCTGCACATTTAAACAGAGGGATAGTGACTGTGTCCTCCCATTCTGCACATTTAAACAGAGGGATAGTGACTGTGCCCTCCCATTCTGCACATTTAAACAGAGGGATAGTGACTGTGCCCTCCCATTCTGCACATTTAAACAGAGGGATAGTGACTGTGTCCTCCCATTCTGCACATTTAAACAGAGGGATAGTGACTGTGTCCTCCCATTCTGCACATTTAAACAGAGGGATAGTGACTGTGTCCTCCCATTCTGCACATTTAAACAGAGGGATAGTGACTGTGCCCTCCCATTCTGCACATTTAAACAGAGGGATAGTGACTGTGCCCTCCCATTCTGCACATTTAAACAGAGGGATAGTGACTGTGTCCTCCCATTCTGCACATTTAAACAGAGGGATAGTGACTGTGTCCTCCCATTCTGCACATTTAAACAGAGGGATAGTGACTGTGTCCTCCCATTCTGCACATTTAAACAGAGGGATAGTGACTGTGTCCTCCCATTCGGCACATTTAAACAGAGGGATAGTGACTGTGTCCTCCCATTCTGCACATTTAAACAGAGGGATAGTGACTGTGTCCTCCCATTCTGCACATTTAAACAGAGGGATAGTGACTGTGTCCTCCCATTCTGCACATTTAAACAGAGGGATAGTGACTGTGTCCTCCCATTCTGCACATTTAAACAGAGGGATAGTGACTGTGCCCTCCCATTCTGCACATTTAAACAGAGGGATAGTGACTGTGCCTCCCATTCTGCACATTTAAACAGAGGGATAGTGACTGTGCCCTCCCATTCTGCACATTTAAACAGAGGGATAGTGACTGTGCCCTCCCATTCTGCACATTTAAACAGAGGGATAGTGACTGTGTCCTCCCATTCTGCACACATATGTTGTAAATATGAGCAACATGTTAGCCGAGGTGATTGCTCCACAGGACATTGACGTCGGTGAGGGCAAACACACAAGCAGACCTGAGGTTTTACCACCTTTGTGTACATGTTTGGGGTGGATTTGGGTATTTGGGGAATTGTATTTGTATCCACAAATAGTAATAAGCAGAATCTTTTGTTGTATTTTCTTATTTTGTTGAATTGTTTTGGATACTGTGTCAGGGAATCAGATCTGTGTCTGAATTGATTTTCCTGATGGCCAAGGACACATTTAGATTAGGGACTGTCACTGGTGAATTGACAAGCTTTTTAGTGGGGAGCATCAAGCCTTCCCTGGGAATATCGAAATCAGTCGAAATTGGACACTGCAATCAATAACTTTGGATTTCAGACCGGTGGGACAAATGACCAGATTGGACAACAACCACCAACTATCAAAATTGAAAGGGGATTTGGCGAAAAATCTCAGATGTGAAAAAACTGCTCCATAAGAATAACCATTTTAAGCTAACCGAGTAGCGGCTAATGTATCGATGTGACTTGTGCTACCTTATGGAGTCGAGGGGGGGAGGGGGGCAATTCACCTCATCACCACCTGTCCAATTGGTGGAGCCAACTCTCTCCCCATCACGCATCCTTCCCAGGAGGAGACACTGCCAGGTGGCAGAACCAGAAGCTCCTGGGCTGGAAGTGTTTTGAGCCAGAGCTGGAGGTCTGTGTTGATAGTTGGGACAACTGTCTCTGATGCCATTGCGTGGGGGCTGTTGAACACGCTAGTAAGGTTACAAACGCTGGGCCCAAACAAACGGAATATAATGGACTCTTTCAGACAGACTGTGTTATTCACACTTTGCCATTGTAGCTGTCGTGCTGTTTTTCACACTCGAACACACTTTATATACACGCGCACACTTTATATATACACACACACACACATTTTATATGCACATTCACACTTTTCACACTCACATGTTATGTACACACACATATTTTTTATACACACATGTATTATATACACCCTCACTAAAAATACATGCACACATACTCTAATGAGCCAAGAAAATGCCGAACTAATATGCTGTTGGTTCTTCTTGGCTTGCCGCCAAAACAACGAAGACTCGCCAAGGCACGGAATCTGGCACCAAGACATCAGCAGTAGATCCTTCAAGTCCTGTAAGTTGCGAGGTGGAGCCGCCGTGGGTCAGACTTGTTGGTCCAGCACGTCCCACAGACGCTCAATCGGATCCTGAGGAATTTGAAGACTAGGGCAACACCATGTACTCTTCATCATGTTCCTCGACAATGTGTGCAGTGTGGCAGGGACTCGTTGGAACAGGCAGCCTGTGTCCACTGCTCCGAGGTCCAGTTTCAACACTTGCAGGCCTGTCTTTGAGGCTTTCTACGATGAACAGGGGTCATCATGGCCTACTCTAACTGTCTCTGCGGCTTCAAGACCTGAGTGAATGTCACTCAGGTCTTGACTTCATTTCTCCTGCATCCAACACATTGACCAAGAGAACTGATTGTTTGCTTACCATGTAGTCTACTCAGACATTGACATGTGCACTGGTTAGGAGATATTGTTGTCAGTCATAATGTTTTGGTTCAGCGGTGTAAATTAGAACGGGGCAAGACACAGGAAGCGGAGGACGTTATATTGACAGATTGTGAGACAGGAGGAGGTGAAGGAATAATCAAACTCAAACAAACCCTGAATCCAGTATCCCGGCTACACTAAAGCGTGATCAATGTGTTTGGGACCTCCTCCTCCTATACAATCAATGGGGAGTACAGGATAAATAGAGGAGTCTTGTGGTTAAAACATCTCCCTTTTCAGATGACCTCAGAAGGATTTCCCTGGGGAGTGAAGTTACAGAACCTTTTCAAGCTGCGTTCTTCTTTGTGATGGACTCACTTAAAATAACTTATAAAATACATAAAACTGGCGTACAGAGTCTATTTAAATCCACAATCGGAGGGAGGACTGGTTCCCTTAAATGTTTTGCTTTTCTGTAGGTCTGCAGTTATACGCAGGATCGTGGCGATTACCACCCCGGTTCTGTAGGTCTGCAGTTATACGTGGAGCTTGGCGATTACCACCCCGGTTCTGTAGGTCTGCAGTTATACGTGGAGCTTGGCGATTACCACCCCGGTTCTGTAGGTCTGCAGTTATACGTGGAACGTGGCGATTACCACCCCGGTTCTGTTGACGGTGCTAATCTACCATGTTTGCCTTGAGAAGTTACTTCATCGATCAGCCACAGTTATTTTATGAAGTCCTTTTCACGTCAGCAGTTGTCACAAAGTGCTTTTACATGACACATATAAAAACAATCACAAAACCTCTTAAAAGTGGGAAGATGGATGACGACCCACAGAGACAGAAACAGCTGACATCTTTAGCGTGGATCTTTTAACTGCTTGGTAAAAAAGTAACTTCCACCCAGCCTGAAGCCCCAACAAAAAGGTTGTTGAACAATGGTTAGAAAAACTCCCGAAAACTGTCATAACTAAGGAAGAAACCTAGAGAGGAACCAGGCTATGAGGGGTGGCCTGTCCACCTTAAACATTGCACAGGCCATATTCGGAATTTAGATGCCCTTTGACCTTGCACTAGGCCAGAAGTCAGGATGTCCTGCTTCTACAGCGGAGATGGTCCCAGAAGACCAGAAGTCAGGATGTCCTGCTTCTACAGCGGAGACAGTCCCAGGAGACCATAAGTCAGGATGTCCTGCTTCTACAGCGGTGACAGTCCCAGAAGTCAGCATGTCCTGCTTCTACAGCGGAGACAGTCCCAGAAGACCAGAAGTCAGGATGTCCTGCTTATACAGCGGAGACAGTCCCAGAAGACCAGAAGTCAGGGTGTCCTGCTTCTACAGCGGAGACAGTCCCAGAAGACCAGAAGTCAGGATGTCCTGCTTCTACAGCGGAGACAGTCCCGGGAGACCAGAAGTCAGGATGTCCTGCTTCTACAGCGGAGACAGTCCCAGAAGACCAAAAGTCAGGTATGGCCTGCTTCTACAGCGGAGACAGTTCCAGAAGAAAAGAAGTCAGGATGTCCTGCTTCTGCAGCAGAGACAGTCCCAGAAGTCAGGAAGTCCTGCTTCTACAGCGGAGACAGTCCCAGAAAACAGGAAGTACTGCTTCTACAGCGGAGACAGTCCCAGAAGTCAGGAAGTCCTGCTTCTACAGCGGAGACACTACAGGGGGACTCGCTGTCCCCTCTTTGTTGGTCTGAGGTCACCTCTCTGAAATTCTTCTGTAATGTCATACATCACTTTGAGGAGGTGAATTATACATACAGATTACATAATGCCCTGATGTGGCAGCTCATGAATTCCTCATCAAACACATTCTCAGTTAATTATTCATGTTTATCGCGGGGCCGTAAAACGAGTTTGTCGAGGAGTTTCCTGCCGATGGGATTAAGCATCCGGAGTACGTTGAAACGACACAGAGAGCGTTTAACACTCGCCAGGCGAGCGCGCGCTCTCGCGCGTTCATCGGTTTACTGACAAACCGCTGACGACCTCACGCTGTTTCATAAGCAGCCCTGTGCCAACCGGACCGGCGGTTTGGGCCGGAAGACACGGGAGGCCCTTAAACATTGGGGTCCAATGATGACTCTGTAGAATTTGGGCAGTGGTTCATAATCAACTGAGCGTGACCGAGCTGCGTTAAAGTCCCGGCCGTAATTGAGTTTCTTCTTCCTCACTGCCTCCTCGCCCCATTGGCTGGCTTTTATTCGTCTGGCTTGCGATTAGCGGGCGGAATGCCATGCAGACAGGAGTAAGCAACGCCGAGCCGCTTCCCCCTGAGCTAATGCATGTAAAGTGCCTGCTTTCTCCCTGACGCTGCTCCACCGGCGTCCCCTTGGGTGCGTTTACAGTGTGCATAACTGTAGCCGCGCGGCAGTCCTGATTTGTTTTCTCTGTGTGGGTGTTTAACTGAGATCGACCGTGCACGTGCCTTGCAGAGACACTTTGAACATAGCTCGTTTAGAAGCGTTATTTTTAGAACACCGTTGTTTGATTGTCATCAAATTATCTAAATGTAATTAACAGTCGACTGTATCGGTCTCCCGGTGCCGTGTTTGGTTGGGACGGGCGGCGGCGGCGGCGTTGGTGTGTTTCACCATAGGCCAGTGGTGATTGGCGGCACAGCCCTAAGTGATACCATGTCCTTGTCATTGGTTCCTTTGAACCCGATGGTTTCCGACTAGGCGGTCTTCCGCTGGTGTGCCTGGCGAGGGTGACCGCTTGGGCCCGGGAGGCGGCCAAACGTGTGTCACGTTAGTCACCGCTTTCGGAGTTCTCATTATGGTCGACGTCCGCGGACCCCTTTGTCCCGGATCTGATCGGCGCCAGGATCAGACGCCAGCTGTCAATGTCATGACAGCAGAGTGCATCTGGGACCGAGGCCCGCTGGCCGCCGGTGGGGGGAGAAAACAAGGTGCGGAGAGGGATGAATTAAGGAGATGTGGGAATGGAGGTCGATCGGAGACGAGCGATCGGCACGGATAAGCGGACTGGGTGGGTGAGAAAGAGAGAAAGAAAGAAAAAGAGCGCGGGTGGTAGTACATGGAGATGCATCCTCCCCCCTCTGCGGACACGATGGACAGACGATGACACTGATGGGGGGTTTGGCACCATGGCTCATGCCTGCCTGCCCACAAGTCAAGCTGAGCAGCTCTGACAGGGGTGTTACCGTGGGTCCTCTCAGGGTCCATTTGTTCTTCTCAGCCCACTGTCAGGCTCAGCTGATTGGCGGGGGCGGGGGTGTCATTGATTTTCTGGGGGTATGATTTAGGTGGGATAGCAGGGCGAGGATAAAGGTGAGTCAGACGTGTGTGTGCGTGTGTGTGTGTGCAAGTGGAGTAGGTTTAGAAGAAGTGTGGGATTGGCCATCTATTCCCACAGAGATGTTTTTTCACGGTGGTGTTTATGTCGTAATATCTAAACGTGCGGTCATCACAACTCCTATTGGCTGGAACGATGTGTGTCCTCTGTCTTCCCACATTTTTAGATCAAATAAAGCATAAACATACCTGTATATTCGTGCTGCTTTTGATCTCACTGCTCCCTAACCAGGAAGACTAATAAATGTGCCTCAGAAAAACGCTGTTGCTAAACAATAATAGAGTAGAACTTTCTGGCCTGTCTTCTGTCTGCTTGCTGGGGTCTATTGCAGGCCTGTCTCCTCTCTGCTTGCTGGGGTCTATTGCAGGCCTGTCTTCTCTCTGCTTGCCGGGCTCTATTCTAGGCCGGTCGTTCATTGGAGCCTCCCTGCCACAATCCAGCATGGAACACAGGTCGTAGTGGCGCATCGGTGCAAAAATGTAGCGGTGTAGAACTTTGCTCCATGTGGGACTCCCGGTGTGGAGGTCACGTCACGTGGACAACCTAGGGGATTCTTAATAAGAAAACAACCATCACTATCACTTATCTTGTCTTATTATAGTACAGTCGCTGTGGGTTTCAACCAGATTACATCCCGTTCCTAATCTAACTGCTCATTTTTTAGATTTCTTATTTGAATGTCCCCGGCTTTGAGTTTCGACGTGCGGAAAAAGGTCATCGGCAGCCGTAATTGCAGTTCGGAGGAGAAGATAAAAAATTGCTAAGATTTTAATCCAAGGTCTTTTCTTAGGCAGAATGTAAGCGCTGATTATCTTAAGACGAATTGTTATCTTCGCTAATGTCATTTTGCAGCGGCACTCATAGCAAGTTGTTATTTTGAGTCATGTCCAATTTATTAAGGTTCGACCTATTTGTCTCTTTTTAATCAAGATTTCCCAGGTCTTTGGCACTTGAGCCAATAAACAAGACAGGGTGACCAAGCCAGCGATTTTATTGTGGCGGCATCGTAGATCATTTTACCTGAGCATTGGGACAAAGTGAATTAGCTAAAGCCCATTGAGAGACATAAGTGAGAAGATGAATAAACCTCTATAGGTGTGGGCTTATAGTCTAACCTGCTCAGCTCTGTATACTGAACACCACTGTATTCAGACTGGTTGTGTCTGCTATACTGAACACCACTGTATTCAGACTGGTAGTGTCTGCTATTCTGAACACCACTGTATTCAGACTGGTAGTGTCTGCTATTCTGAACACCACTGTATTCAGACTGGTAGTGTCTGCTATTCTGAACACCACTGTATTCAGACTGGTAGTGTCTGCTATTCTGAACACCACTGTATTCAGACTGGTTGTGTCTGCTATACTGAACACCACTGTATTCAGACTGGTAGTGTCTGCTATTCTGAACACCACTGTATTCAGACTGGTAGTGTCTGCTATACTGAACACCACTGTATTCAGACTGGTAGTGTCTGCTATACTGAACACCACTGTATTCAGACTGGTAGTGTCTGCTATACTGAACACCACTGTATTCAGACTGGTTGTGTCTGCTATACTGAACACCACTGTATTCAGACTGGTAGTGTCTGCTATACTGAACACCACTGTATTCAGACTGGTAGTGTCTGCTATACTGAACACCACTGTATTCAGACTGGTAGTGTCTGCTATACTGAACACCACTGTATTCAGACTGGTAGTGTCTGCTATACTGAACACCACTGTATTCAGACTGGTAGTGTCTGCTATACTGAACACCACTGTATTCAGACTGGTAGTGTCTGCTATACTGAACACCACTGTATTCAGACTGGTAGTGTCTGCTATACTGAACACCACTGTATTCAGACTGGTTGTGTCTGCTATACTGAACACCACTGTATTCAGACTGGTTGTGTCTGCTATACTGAACACCACTGTATTCAGACAGGTTGTGTTTGCTATACTGAACACCACTGTATTCAGACTGGTTGTGTCGACTGTACTGAACACCAACGTATGCAGACTGAACACTACTGTGTATTGACATTGTGTCATTTTCTCTGTCGCTCCTTCCATCTCTCTATCTCCTTATTTCTCTCTGTCTTCTTCTCTGTCTCTTTGTGTCTCTATATCTGTCTCTCTGTCTCTGTATTTCCGTCTCTGTATCTTTGTCTCTCTATATCTGTCTCTCTGTATCTCTGTCTTTCTGTCTTTGTATCTCCATCTCTGTATCTCCGTCTCTGTGTCTCTGTTTCTGTATCTCCGTCTTTTTGTCTCTGTCTTTGTATCTCCGTCTCTGTATCTCCGTCTCTGTGTCTCCGTCTCTGTGTCTCCGTCTCTTTGTCTCTGTCTCTGTATCACCATCTCTGTCTCTCTGTCTGTTCATCTATTTTCTTCTCTCAGCTCTGAACCTGCTGGGGCTCAACTGGCAGCTGAAACCGTCTGACGGTCACCTGATCAACAACGGCCTTAGCACAGGGCTGCCCGGCAACGATGACGTGGCAACAGTGCCCTCCGGAGGCAGAGGTAAGAACAGACAGAGTCTGCACAGCTCCCGCCTGCTGGCCTCGCGGCCGACACCATCCACGGCACTGAGGATCACGCATGGCTGACTGGAGTCAGAGGACAGCAGGCTCACACAGATACATGTCCCAAAGAAGTGGCTGGTCTACTGGCTCTGGGCTGGATTAGTCGTCGTCTCTGAATGGAGAGCAGTATGTCTACAACTCCCTTAACAGCAGACGGACAGACGGAACCGAGATGCCTGGCTTCTATTTGTTAATGAACAAATTACAAGGGGCTTTCTTCTTTCATGCCGTCTGGAGTGTCTGAATTATGGCGGAGCTTAACTGGCCTAATGAATAATGTCCTAATAGAAGACTAATCACATCAACGGTGCTCGCGCACGTTCTGTTAAAGGACACTGTTGTATTAGAACTAGACGTTTTTTTATGTTTTGCCGTTGGAGCGTAATCAATAGATGACCCTCCCTGACGCCACGTTGGCGCCTTTCTCCTGTAAATGTGTAACACCTCCGACGAGACACCGTCAGCCTTTAGACAAGCCCACAGTAATTCCCTCACATACCGACGCACGTTTGTTTGATTGCCGTTTAAACACCGCATCACTCCTTTAAGTCTGTGGATTTCTCTGGCCCGGTTTGAAGCACGTCTTAATTTAGGAGGACTGTAACGACACATTGCGTCTCATCCGGCGAGAGGAGGAGGAGGAGGCGGCGTCGTGTGGGCGGAAGGCTCTGTGAAATCACTCTCGGAGACGTGAGCTGTGAACTCGTCCTCTGAAGTGTTTTTCCAACAGCGTGACGTTGGCTTTGATGGAGGGCCGCTGGAGTAGCTATGAGGAGCCGCCAACCGTGGGCTGTCTGATGAGCCGGCACACACACACACACACACACTGACAATCGCACAGACAGTCGCACAGAGAGAGAGACACACACACACACAAAAATAGACACACACAGACACACACACACAGACACACTGCCTGTCTGACCAAGCTAGTCTGACACAAAAATTGAGCATTTGAATTAGCTGGGTTTCATGTCATTAGAGAAGGTTGTGGAAAGGACAAGATATGACTGAGAGCACATCTGTCATCTGTTGCATGCAGCACTGAACCCCTCTCTCTCTACTGGGAGATACTGCAGTCCTGTCAGGCTCTCCACTGAACCCCTCTCTCTCTACTGGGAGATACTGCAGTCCTGTCAGGCTCTCCACTGAACCCCTCTGTCTCTACTGGGAGATACTGCAGTCCTGTCAGGTTCTCCACTGAACCCCTCTGTCTCTACTGGGAGATACTGCAGTCCTGTCAGGTTCTCCACTGAACCCCTCTGTCTCTACTGGGAGATACTGCAGTCCTGTCAGGTTCTCCACTGAACCCCTCTGTCTCTACTGGGAGATACTGCAGTCCTGTCAGGTTCTCCACTGAACCCCTCTGTCTCTACTGGGAGATACTGCAGTCCTGTCAGGTTCTCCACTGAACCCCTCTGTCTCTACTGGGAGATACTGCAGTCCTGTCAGGTTCTCCACTGAACCCCTCTCTACTGGGAGATACTGCAGTCCTGTCAGGTTCTCCACTGAACCCCTCTGTCTCTCTACTGGGAGATACTGCAGTCCTGTCAGGCTCTAGTTTGTCAACACAGGCTACAGTTGTACATGAGACTGTGTTCTGATACAGACCTCAGGCTGAATGATTGATATCTCCCCTACATTTAGGGCAGGACCTTGGGCCCAGTTTATCTGAACCGATCCATCTGGTTCTCGGTTATAGGATGGGACACATAGCGATCCATTGAGAAGAACAGGAATTCCAGTCGACGACGTGTCACGCCCATTCCACTTGATTTGTCGTCATCGCTGGATGTCGTCCGAGAGTAGCCCCAATGTTGGGATGAGGTGATCTCTGATTGGACAGGGAGGTGTGAGGCCGGCCCAGAGGCTTGTGGGTAGTGTGGTGATTTGGCTGTCTTTGCCGAAGGAAGTGTTCCGAAGGAAAAGCAGGCCTGTCTTATTATTGTCAGAGGAAACATCACTTCTACCCAAGACCTTGTCTCTACCTCTGCCTCTCTCTTCCTGACGCACTACGTCGCTAACTCTGTATATCTATCACACTTACTATCTCACTTGCTCTCTCTCTCTCTCTCTCTATATATATATATATATATATATATATATATGTCAGACTCTCTCTCTCTCTCGCTAACTACGCATATCACACACTCTCTCTCAAGCTATATATAACACACACTCACTCCCCCGTATCCATGCACGAGGCACAAGGTTTCTCACCCTAGAAATTACAGTGTTTGAAAAGTTAGCATCTCACTCGCTGTGGCTTTTACACACCAGGAACGTCATTTCGCTGCACCAGATTCTCAAGTGTTTTTTTCTCTTCCGAGGGGATATGTGTCGCACCACAAATGATTGTGGTCGCTGTTGATTTAACATAGTCTTCACTGCTGTCAGCCCCCCGTGTCCCAGGAGAGCTGCATGACAAACAGGTCTGGGAATATTGTCTTCCCCCACTCTCTGAGGGAGGAGAGGAATGGCGGCGGAGCTTTAGTTTCTCACTGTCCCCACAGGGCCAATGAGCCGTGTGAGGCTGCATACTCTACTGCTGGGTAAACAATCATTAAAAACGATTAGCATTGTCATGGTTACACGTCGTCGTTTGTCACCGACGCACGCCGTGCGTAGCGTAACCGCTTTTTTGTGTTACTTTCCGGCCGCGAAACACGCGAAACATTTTGCTCGGAATCACCACAACCGGAGACGTTGGCTCGGCTACATCCCAGCGGAGATGTTCTGTAAACAGAGATCTGACGTATAGTTACAGATACCTTACACCACTTTGATATGAATATTCTCTCTGTCTCTCTCTCTTACATATTTCTCTGTCCTCTCTTATGTCTCCCTCTCCAAATACTGCACTGCACAATAGCTGATAAAAGAGTCAGAAAATGAAGGAAGTTCTTCAATTTGCTAATTTCCAAATCATTTCGGCCACCTGTCCGACTGTATCTGTATCTGACTTGTGACCGACCGTTCTCTGGCCTGACGACTCAGTGAAACCTGCCCAGAGACTATTATGGCTGTTAGCAGGCCTGCATTAACCTGCAGTTAGGCCCTGGGGCTGAGAGATTTTGTAGGCCCACAATAAAAAAGTATAATGATCACGTTTGTCTATATGCAACAAAAGCAGAAATAAGTTTCTCTCAGGAGATATAGCCTAACGAAGACAGTATTCAATAAAAAAATCCACAACAACAGCAATGTAAATATTCTTTCAAGCAGACATATTTATTTGTATAATTTAAGTATAATTAATCCTTATTAAAGAGCAGTGAATGCTTTTCTCTTTTTATTTTGTTGTTTGATTAATATTAAGATTAATCGTTGACGAAAATAATTACGAAAATTCTAACGAAATTAACACTGCCTGCCTGTTTGCTTGTCTTCTCCACTGTTCATCGGTGCTCCGCTTAATGAGCTCGACTCACCTTCATTTGCAGGTTTACAAAATCCTGTTAGCTTTGGGGAATCTTTTTTTAACAATTCCTTCTCACTGTTTTCTTTCTGTCGCGATATTTTTCGTTTATGAGCACCACTCTCCAACTTTTTCTTTCTCAACATTGTGATATCAGCCTCTGTGACTAGCATAAAGTTGAATAGACTACTAGAGAAGATGACGCAACTGTTTCTCTACATTCTGATAGGCTGTCATATCATGCTTCCCACATGGGTCACTTGTAAATTGGATCAATCAGCAGCCAAAAACATGAATATCAAGTGATTGACATAAAATTCAACAAATTACAAAACAATGTGATTTTGTTATTGGCTTATGATAGGCCCCTTGTCTTCATAGGCCCTGGGGCTTCAGCCCCAGTAAGCCCGTGCATTAATGCGGGCCTGCATGTTACTAACAAAACTAGTCAATGAAAACAAGGGTTTTTACAGACACCAAGACGATCTTAAGATAACTATCAATCATTTTTGTATTTCTGTTCATTCTAATACATAATGTAAATTTCATTATATATGATGTAGTATGTCATGCATGTCCAGTATGAAACTTTGTACCACAAATGCCATGTGGATAAAAGTTGAGGTTAACATGCTTCCCAGATCTGGGGCCTCATTTATAAACGCTGCGTACGCACAAAAGAATGCGTTCGCCGCTCTCTACGCAATAGTTGGGATTTATAAAAAGCAAACTTGACGTGAAAATGTGCGGTCCTTCACGCAAGCTGGGACCCATGTGTACGCACAGAAACGGGTGAAATGAGAACTGGCGACATCGTCGGCAGATGGATGAAATACAAGAAACTGTGTGAAAATGCAGAATATTGTGTAAAATAAATCAAAATATTACCTGCCATTAATAATATGAATGATTTACAAAGCCATTCTTACAATTAACAGCCTACACAAACACCTGTTTGATTGATCTGCAAAAACAAATCAAATATATAAAAAAGATGTATATAAAACAATATATAACGTCAATTAAAATTAATATATATTTCCAAAAACTAACTCAAATATGTTCTGTAATTATATTGTCATGTTGTGCAATTGATCTTCATAAATAATACGGCAAACAGAATTAAATCGTGTATAAAACTGATATTCTTGTCGATGTCTCCGTCTGACGGAGCAGATAGATGGATAGATGGAGATATATATAGATGGGGAGATGGATATATATATATATATATATAGATGGGGAGATGCATATATAGATAGATGGAAATACATATATATGGGGATATGGATATATATAAATATATAGAAAGTCTTTATTGTCCACTGGGGAAAGTGTATTTCATAGTAGGCCTATAGATGTCATTATCAGCTACATAATATATAATCGCATAATTACATACATTTTCACTGCGGGTGAACAGGCAAACCAAAGCGCAATTTGCATCAATGTCTGATTCCCAAATGTAATCGGTGCAGCGCGAGTGATAATGCAAATGCTTTCATATATCGAAAACATTTTCATTCGATCAATGTCCAAATAATTTGTGTCACATTACAGGGCTCTCAAGTTTTGAAGACAGGCAAGAGTGACATATCGCTCCCCGCCCGCCGCCCTCGAGGGAATGGGTGTGTTTCATAAATTATATTATTATTTGTGTTTTTGTTGTTAATAATTGCTCAGACTTGCATAAGAAAATATTTGACACATGGCACTGACAGTTCACCCAAATACAAAGTATTTATTCAATTTCTGTGTGCGTGCGCGTGCAAGATTATGACTGGTGTTGTTTATTGTAGATGTTTGTTGCCTTTTTGGACTCCTTTATCATGTGTGGTGTTGGCTCCCATTTGAAGCAGTTCGGCTCAAGCCCAGCCATTTTCATGATGTCCCATCCATAGATAAGCTGTTTCGAGTTGAGGTTTTGTTCAAACCGACCATGGAGAATACCCTCTCGGCATCAGTTCAACCCAGTCACCTTTAAAAAAAGGAACCAGGGGCATAATTAATATTGAGCAAGTCATGTTGTGTGCAAAATATTTCTTACCTTGTTCTTTGTTGAGGACATTCTTCCCCAAAACTCCTCAACGTCAAAGAGTGTTGGGACCTGAGGCATGGCAATGTCCATGAGTTGGTACTCCATAAACTCCTCACTTACTTGGTCTTGTTCCTTAGGGTCATGAAAAGGAAGAAGTTCCTGAAATCTTAAAAAGACCACATGTGTACAAGACTGATTAGAATACAGTGACAGACAGATTTGTTTTGTGATCATGATCATTAAACTTAAAAATATATAATCCGAATGTGAAAACCCTTGCCTGTATACAAAGTATAGGGCATCTTCAACCCCACACTCAGCTCTCAGCTGCACATCAACAAATCGTGCATGCTTCAGGAGAGAATCTTTCAATGGGAGTTTCTCCATGGCATACTCCACAGCTTTGACCAAGAAGGCCAGTGCTACTTGCTGGAATTGTTGAGCCTTCTGTGGTGTGACCTCTCTAGCCTCAAGGAGCCTGTTGAGTGTAGCTCTGGTGGTGAAACCCACATTGAATTTTTCTCCTGACAGTGTGACAGAAGACATATAGAAAGTTAGTCAAATAAAGGCATCTTATAGTATTTCTCTGGGTTATACCAGTTTCATGTTTCAAGTTTATTGTCATACAATCATATTAAATAATATTTATCAGTCATGGTAATTTGTTGTGCTCAAAGTAATCTCAACTTTATAGATTTTTTTAAATATAAAGTACATAAATAGTCGAGGTAAAATAAAAAAAGATGAATTTTAGGTGAAGGATTAATTCTAAAAAGTGACAAGTGTGGCATTTAGGAGAGTGAGATGGTTGAGTAGAGTTCAGCATCCAGGATAGAAGCTGTCTCTGAATCTACTAGTGCTGTTTCTGATGCTCTTATGTTCTACCGGATGACATAGGGGTGAATATATTGTGACTGATATAGTTTTTACAATGTATTGTATCTATTATACTTCATCAGCAAGACAACTCAATCCATAGAAAAGGTGTATTTGTAGTAACATTAAAAAGGGAGATCATGACTTACCGTACTCACGTGCTCAAAGTGATGCTCGGAGCTCCAGTGGTTTTTCCTCTGGGTTGGTGAACAAAACTTTCGAAAGATTGCACCAGAATCACGTGAACAATTCCCGGAGATGCTTCTTTTTCATTCGTTGTTGCGTTAAAACTTACCCAGATACAATTGTGCTATTTTCTGATTGGCTATTGTGTAGCCCGTTTATTTTATTTTGATTGGCTGTGTCAGGCTAGACCATTGACTGTAGGGCTAGACTGAAGAACTCCAGGGGAGACGCGCTTGATTAGTGCCGGTTCCATAATGAGAGCTGCGCGGCCAGACAAATGTTGGGCGCTGCGGCAAATTAAATATATTATAGATATTTTTTTCCGCGTGAGAAATACAATGTGTGGCGGGAGTGCGTGACAAAACACTGAAATGAGTGACTGTCACGCTCATTGCGTGACACTTGAGAGCCCTGCATTATCAGCAACATTGTGCCAATAAATTGGCATTTTGGCAAACAACATGTTCTCCTCTTTTCCACCTCTCCAACAGGAAACTTCACATTAAGTAACGTTACCTTTCCGGTTTTCCTCCGAGTTTGTCATGACGTTTCAATCTATGAATATTAATTCAGGGCGTTTCTTTGACTATTTATGGGCAAATATGGGCGTGACATGAAGCCGCAAAAGCTGCGCCACATTTAGAGTTCATTGGGACGTGCGCACGGTTTGATAAATCCATACAGTCTATGGATAAATCCCAATATTTTTGTCCGTACGTACATCCTACATTTCGTCCGTACGCCACTTCTGACGCAAATCCTACGCAAAGTTTGATAAATGAGGCCCCAGGTCACAAAAAAGTTACGTAACTGGTTAAAACTTGACTATATTAATTCGGATCACAGCGCACACCGAACCAAAAGTCCTGTACGGACGCGTGTACAGTTACACCCCTAGTAGGTGTTCTAATAATAATAAAAATCTGTTTCTAGCTACAAAACTCAATTACAACATTAATGTCTACACTATACTTCTGACAAAAAAACTAAGTAAATTTAATTGCTTTTATTAAAAACAAGGACATTTGTAAGTGGCCCAAACTTTCGGATACGGTAGCGAGAGGACAGTAAAGAGCAGCTAAAATAAGCAGAGATGAATCCGGCATCCAACGACAGGGATGTTTCTTCTTGCTCATTTCATTCATTGGTTCATCATGGTTCTTATGAAATGTGTTGGGCAAACTGACAGGCAAGTAAAACAGCAACAACATTGAATAAAATGGAGACACCCTGGGAGTTGTGACATACTAACGACAACCTTTTAATGGTTAAAAACTGGAGAGTATCCACCATCTGCTCTATAAAGGATATCTAGACATACAATCTGTCATAAGGTTCCAGAAATGGCAAAGCAATAATAAACACCACTCTCCTGGCAGTTTATAATTTTCTCTCGAATTTAACCTATAGGGAAATTCCAGAAGCAGTTAAATAGACTGTTGGGAATTATCAGGCAGAAAAAAACACACTAGAGAACAGAATGAAACTTTGTGCGCCTCCAATGTTACCATTATCTCTATAGTATAATATTTAACATACCTGTTGTGTCAAAGAGAGAAAACAGTTGTATAAAAACAAACACGGCAAATGCAGAGTGAATTTTCCGGTTACGTCGCATCTTCCTGCATATAGCCATCTTGATTGTGCAAGATTGTTTCTTCTTCTTCTTTTTGTTTAATAGCAGATCGCAACCAACTTAAATGTGCATATACCAGGGCGTGGTTAGAACATGTAAAGCTGGATAGGGTAGTGACGCGACATCAGCAGTGACGCCACAGCGTTTTTCAACTTGAAAGGTTCACTGGAGTTATGGGGTTTTTTTTTCAGACTAACCTGCTAAAAAATTCTAACAGCAACTTGAATGTACGCAAACGCTTAAACCTACGCATACGTTTAAACCATGCCTTTACCCTATAACTTACACAAACACAATTTTCTCTGCTAAACTAAAATGGAGGTGAACTTAACTTCCCAATAATTGATCTTATTACTTTCCGTCGCTACTGTTCATCCATTTCAACCGGCTGCTAAATCGTTATTTGAATCACCACAAATCACTTGTTTCTCTCATTAACGAGGAAGAGACATTGTCAACGTCTTAAAGCCTGTCTACTTAAGCAATAAAGTTTATAGAGAAACGTGGAAAGGTCTAGAACTGAGCCCTGACATCGAAGTCATAAAACAAAAGCATAAAGAGACAGGCCCCGACTGGTGCATGGCTCATTCTGGGGAACATGTTACCAGGCCTGCATTAACCTGCCGTTAGGCCCTGGGGCTGAGAGGTTCTGTGGGGTTGGAGGTGTGGCGTAGTATCTCTGTAGACGAGACTGTTTCTGTTGCTTTGACTGTGGGGGCAGCCTGTTAGTGGGCACTTGTATGTCCTTCCAGAAAGCAGCTACCAAACACATCTGGGTCGGGTCCTGGCTGTAAGAAAGGGAAGTCCGACTGTTTGAGAGATGCCAGTCTGTTTTTTCCCTCCAAGCAGGAAGTCCGATCGTGGGACTTTTTTATTGACGTTTGTAGTGTTTACATCACGAGTGTGATCCCTCCATCCCTCTCAAACCCTCTTGCTCTCCACCTCATCTGCCTCCGTCTCTCAGGGCCATGGCTGTACAGGAACAGCAGTATCAGTACAGGAGAGCTGGAGGTCGGTCGGCGGGTGAACCAGGACGTCCCCCCGGGAGTGTTCTGGCGCTCCCTGCTGCACCTCCGACAACCCATGTTCCTCAAGTTCAACATCTCCCTGGGGAAGGACGCCCTGTTCGGGGTGTACATCCGCAAGGGCCTGCCCCCGTCCCACGCCCAGGTACCCCGGCAACGGCTGTCTGACCTGTTTTCTGACCTTCCCACCACCTGGTTGTATGTTTAATGTGGTAGCTATTATAAGGGTACTATATCTACACTAAACGTGATTTAGGTCAAACACTAGAACGTTAGTTCAGCATATTTTGAACCGTTTGTATTGCACTTGCGTCGTTCCTCACTAGGTCCTGTATTCTGTTCTCTTTAGTATGACTACATGGAGCGTCTGGACGGGAAGGAGAAGTGGAGCGTAGTGGAGTCGCCCCGGGAGCGCCGCAGCATCCACACGGTGGTTCTGAACGAGGCCATCTTCGTCCAGTACCTGGACCCGGGCACCTGGCACCTGGCCTTCTACAACGACGGCAAGGGGAGAGAGCTGGTGTCCTTCAGCACGGTGGCTCTAGGTGGGCTTAGTGGTGTTTTCACTCACAATGAACCGGTGACAAAACTAGCATGCATGGACACTGGTAGACACATGCATGCACACACACACACACACACACATAGGAATGTGTCACTCTGGGTGAACTTGGCCCAGGTTGAGGTACCGAACTGGTACAAAGCAGCTCATGCTCCATTCCAGTATTGCGGCCTTGTCGGCTTGATAATCTCAGAGTCAATAGATGTATTGGAACGGACTGAGATTGTTGAGTGGGAGAGATGGAGTTCTGCATGTCCCAGAGGAGTTCTCTCGTTTGTACCCGCTCTGCCACACGAGGTTGGCACTCGGCTCAAAGTAAACAAGCATGCAACAGCTAAGAAGAAACAAGCGCTGAAATCACAGGGAGGTTGGCACACGTTGGCAAGTGTCCCCAACTCCCGGGAGCTCTCCTGACGCCACACAAAATGGCCTGCATCTCCCCACTCAGTTTCAACAATAACGCTTTGTGTAAAGGCTCGGACTGAAGAGGACAGGCAGCTGAAAGCAGAAGACAGGCTGACAAGACACATTGACCTTGGAGGGGCGGATAAACAGGGCGGAGCCTGTAACGTACGAGCTGGTCCGGGGGCCATGGCAACCATCAGCTCCACCTGGTACCCCCGAACAGGTCAGCCCAGGGCGAAACGTATGGACACGCATCAGTGAGAGAGGAGCTTTGTTTGTATTCCCGTGGCTGACTCTCTTAGTTAACGACACACCCGCTCGTTACTCTTCCGCCTCCCTGTGCTTCTCTAAACCTCTAATTCACCGCGGGGGGGGTTACGCAACAGTGGAGTAGCCTCTGCCGGAGCCTTAGAGGGGACACTGAGTGAGTGAGGCAATTACATTACAGTAATTGTACTTAACTGGTCAGTGGGGATAAGTTATGGGGTAATGGAGCGGGGTTTTGGTTTGGTGGTTAGATGGGGTGGTTAGGTAGGGTGGTCAGGTGGGGTGGTTAGGTGGGGTGGTCAGGTGGGGTGGTGGGCAGGTGGGCAGGTGGGGTGGGGTGGTCAGGTGGGGTGGGGTGGGCTGATCAGGTGTGGTGGTTAGGTGGGGTGGTGGTCAGGTGGGGTGGGGTGGTCAGGTGGGGTGGGGTGGGCTGATCAGGTGTGGTGGGGTGGGCTGATCAGGTGTGGTGGTCAGGTGGGGTGGTGGTCAGGTGGGGTGGGGTGGTCAGGTGGGGTGGGGTGGGCTGATCAGGTGTGGTGGTCAGGTGGGGTGGTGGTCAGGTGGGGTGGGGTGGTCAGGTGGGGTGGGCTGATCAGGTGTGGTGGGGTGGTCAGGTGGGGTGGTCAGGTGGGATGGTTAGGTGGGGTGGTCAGGTGGGGTGGTCAGGTGGGCTGGTCAGGTGGGGTGGTCAGGTGGGGTGGGATGGTCAGGTGGGGTGGTCTGGTGAGGTGGTTAGGCGGGGTGGTTAATGGGGTGGGGTGGTTAGGTCGAGTGGTTAGGTGGGGTGGTCAGGTGGGGTGGTCAGGTGGGGTGGTCAGTTGGGGTGGTCAGGTGGGGTGGTCAGGTGGGGGGTTCCATTAGAGCCGAAATGAGGACATTCGGGGTGCGCTAACAATTTGAATAATGTGTTCGACGGTCACGCTAAAGAGGCTTTATGAATTATATGTGCAGGGCATTTATTTATTTATTTGTACTTTTTGGTTTAAAAAGCTTAGCTGAGTTTTGTTCCTCGCTGCTAATGGATATGTACCTCTTGAATGAGAATGAGGACACTGGGATTTAGGACACTGATTTATTCCCTCAAGTGTTTCTATTCCCCTTTAACGTGGAGCATGTTGACGTGTTGACTGCAGGTGACACGCCCACAGGATCCGGGTCTTTTGACCCCCGTCACAGAGTATCGTGCCCGAATTTAATCCCTCCATCAAACACTTGACGTTCTGCATTAAACCATAATTACTACAGACTTTTCTATTAGCCAAAGAAAGGGTAGCGGTTTCAGCCTCTAGTACAATTTTAATGACTGTAAATTATTTAGATGTGTCCAATTATGGACGGTGCCGAGGTGACGTGTGAGGATGTTTACCTAATCAAACAACAACCTGCAGAGGAACAAAACAGGGAACAATCACGCCTGTTCTCTGTTGTCTTACACCTCATCAGCAATGCGTGGTCCCAATGACTTGTCACTCTCTACCGTTTCTTTTCAATCACAGATTCGGTACAAGAATGCCCGCAGAATTGCCATGGAAACGGAGAGTGCATGTCCGGGGTGTGTCACTGTTTCCCAGGATTCCACGGGATGGATTGTGCCAAAGGTACATACTTAGCCGTCATTGTAGTTGTATAAGTACTGTGGACGTATTCGACAGAATACACGGCTCTTATAAGTTGGTGTTCTGTAGGCAGGTTATAGAATATGTTTCCACCATCATAGCATGTGTCACCATGGATACCTGGAGACAATGGGCCGTATTCTTCAACCGTTCTTAAGAAGAAATTAGTTCTTAAAACCCTCTCACGCAGTTTCCACGAAGATTCTGACATTCACCAATGTTTACTTATCTGGAATTTGTTCTTAGGAAAGAACAATCTACGCACAGTGAAAAGCACTCTTACGCAGATTTGCACGCTGACATTTTCGTGACAAATCATAGTCTCTGCGTTTTCATCAATAGTATATATTAAATATTATGAAGAATAACATTATAAATAATATTCAATTATTTCAAATATTTGCATATATTTAACACTTTTCTATGGCACCCCGAGATTGCGGTCATTCCGATTAGAGCTGTAATCGGTCATAAAAAGTGAGACCCGACCCAGCAGAATTCGGCCCGAGCCCGACCTGCAGCATGACAGTTTTTAAAAGCCCGAAGGCCGAATCCGGTCATTTTGCTGTCATATTTTACGAGGCTGTAAATTTTTGGCATTCGGCATAACCGGCTCGTTTTTTTAATTAAAAGTGAGATTTTAATCTTTTGGCCGGTGCAACCAAATGTATGGGCTACAGTCCTGCCTGCGTTTCACCTCCTCAGCATCCATTCGCTAAATGAAACGCATCACCTGACCACTCATTCACCGCGCAATGCGGAGCGCAAGAGACCGAGCCCGAATCTGACCCTGGGTGTAATGATAGACATTAAGACTAAATTAGAGCTGCAGATCATTGCCCAAACCCGACCGAACCCAACGGGTCGGGTTCAAGCAAATATCTGCAGCTCTAATTCCGTTCCCCGATGCCCCGGTCCAGCTCAGTAAGGACAGTGCAAGCCTTTCCTTCCCCCTCCTGTGGTCAGCATCTCTCGTTTGTGTTTGGCAATACTTTTTTGCCTCAAACTTCATGTCAAACCATTTCTTTTTTACGTCATCAGTGGTGCGCCCTTCCCCTGACACAGCGTTCACAGAACAAATGATTAAATCCCATGCATCCTTTTTGTATTTGATTTTGC